>OY757916.1:39674448-39711948 GCA_963585895.1 Sepioteuthis lessoniana | reverse complement strand
ATGATTTCAAGTTTTCCAATCGAATACGAACAATTTGAAAGCAATTACAGGGTGCAGAAGCAAAACTAGGAATATTCTAGTATAATAATAAACGACTCTATCATAAAAGAAAATTAATTTTAATTAAAAAATATAAAAAACAAAATTAGAAGATAGTCACAAAACAGTAAAATTTACTCGATATGGCCGTCATTTTTTTCAATTATTGTATCGACACGCCTTCAAAATAAATTCTCCAGACATTTTACCCCATTCATCCTCAATAGCAGTCTTAAATGAACCAATATTTGGATGGGAGGTTGGATTGGTTTTGTTTTCTAAAACATCCCATATAGTATAACAAGGGGATTAAGGTCTGGGGTTGATGGAGACCATTAAGAAACTGCAATTATTTTGGAACATTTTATTTTGGCTTGGCTTCGGTGTTAAGCAAATCAGAGATTCTTTGACGTTTTGACGAATTTTTTTTTAATGAAAAAGTGCTTGAATAATAGAGCGAATCGTGAAAATTTAGATTTATCGCATTTTTTTCAAAAATTGGACAAATTAGACTAAGATAAAAAAAAGTTTTAATTATTCCATATTTTGCTTCAGCCCCCCTGTATATGGTTTCAAATAACTAAAAATAATAATAAACGATAATAGCTTCAAGTAACTATTTTTAATACAATAATTTGTATTGAGTTAAATTGTTTCAAGTATTCCTATAAAACATAATAATTCTACCTAATAATCACTTGTTTACACGCAGTTATATATTTTAAAGCATTTCTATTCAATATTAATCATTTTCAAACAGATCAAATTGAATCGTGGATGGGAACTTAAAAGGTACAACTGCTCAGGCTCAGAGCTTAATAATTTATGAAGCTTTTTGCTAAGATGTGGCATAAGGCCGAATGAATAAGGCATCCAATGATAATTCGATCTCACTCTAGCAGCTTTGCTTGTCAAGCTTGCTAACCATTATACTACCCAGGGCGCCCAAGGGTCAGAGTGTATCTAAGAGTAATGGGAACGAGAAGGTACACCACATTCCCTCGAGCTCTAGTAATGAAGCCCGACTAATCGATACAGTTTAGTCTCGTACACAGCACAACCATTTTGTGAGTGTTTTTCCCATTTGTAGAGAATGAAGTTGGCGTATTCTAAGTCCCACTGGCAGGACACAAGGAGGAATGCTATATATATATATATATATATATATATATATATATATATATATATATATATATATATATATATATATATATATATATATATAAACTTACTTGAATAATAACTTGCTGCCTAAATATACACTCTTCAAAATATATGACCCTGCAGCACAAAAAGAAAATACCACAAAAATGTTCCGGAAACATCTTATGGAACGGAAAATTACATCAGCCGAAGCCGAAATCTGTGATTTTAACATAAAAATGAAAGGGATTATGGAATCCCTACACCAAAATATATCTGAAACCCAAATAACTGAAATTCAACATAAACTTCCCAAAACCCTCCAAAATTACGAACAAAAACTGAATTATATATATATATATATATATATATATATATATATATATATCAGCATCAAGTCGGGCTGATAATAAGGAATTCCCTGACTCTCTCTCTCGCCATCTATCTCTATCATTCATCGCTCGTGATAGGTCCTGTCGACTATATCCAGTGTCCGCACAGAACTGATGTATGTAAGTCCTGAGCAATTTTCAAAACAATTCCAAAATGACAACATCTATATAAAAAATGGTAACACGTACATGATTAAACAAATAGATTCAACGCCCACTCCTCGTGTATATATATATATATATATATATATATATATATATATATATATATATATAATATTCTTGTAAAGATAGTGAATGAGTTGTTAAATTTAAAGTGATTCCAGCATCAATTGTTTCTAATATTACATGGTTGATAAAAGGTCAAGAATTTTATTGTGGGATTTTTATGGACTTAGTTTTGGTTTCTTTGTTTAATGACATCTCTATCATCAAGAATTGATTCTCCCTCTCTCAGGTGACAGAGAGAGAAAATCAATTTTCGATGAAGAAGAAAAGAGAAATTTAAGTCTAACCTTGAACTTATCCTTTGTTATTGTCTTCTGTACATGTTGTGCCTAGTTATCGAAGAATAATCAACTGAGTTCGTTGCCATAAAAAGCAACGCAAATTAAAAAGAATGAGGCAAAAACCGGCTCTTTCTCATCTTGTATGAGAAATACCGAATGTTTTCATGCACCACCAGCTTAATAAGAAACTTAGACAATCTATGAATGGCTATGAATCTGATTGACTTGCTGGGACCGTTGTCAATAATGGCTTAGATCTCAACAAGAAATTCAGGAATTCTTTTCTAATCAGAACGATCTGAGTGGGGCTTCTGAGCTACCGTACCTTCATAATCACCATCAGACTCATACAAGTCTTTTCGAATCCTCTACACTGTCCCCAGTTTTATGACCAAACACACGGAAGATCTTCCGTGGTGAATGCCAAAGAGTACAGCATACCGTTTCCAAATTTACGGAAGACGAGTGAATTGCACTCTGGTGCTGATTTCCACACAGATCGTGGCCAACTAATTTTAGTTTGGTTCATAGGAGACAAAACATGGAGAAAATAAACCTCATTAAATTAATGATTTATAATGCTGAATATTTACGCATAGAATCTTATATGTAAGTGGTGCCTTCAATAAGTTTCCAGACTTTTTTTGTAAAGGCATTTAAAATTGTTGTAGACTCTTGAAAATTCAGTATGTTATTGCTACACATTTTATGAGATGACTGACCAATCTTTATGATTTCAGGTTCAAATGAACAGCTACAGTAGGAATTAGAATACACCCTACTAAAACCTGATTGTCACAGCTGGTGAATTTCAAAAATGCAATCTGGACGTGAGGACACTTTAGAAGAACGATATGCAATAAAAATACATATTTTTAGCCAATTAGATTCATAGATAAATTATCAACTTTTTAAGATCTAATTTCGAACTTACCCAAATAGAAAAATAAGTGAAGAAATAAATATTTCTTCCGTAATTATAGAATTATTACTTACTCAAATATATTTCAGTTTATATCTTTTGAGTGAAAATCAACAGTGTTTTTACAAGAATGTATTTTATTTCCACATTGCTTATCTACCTTGATATTGAGCCAATATTTAGAAATTTTATTAGTATTGATAATTCAGTTTGCTGATTAAAATTTCGGCAGCAGTCACATATACGTTAAGGCATTTCTCTCTCTACATAATAACACATTCATGTAAAGATTTTTTACACACTCAAAATTTTTCAACTCAGACTTAGACCACACAAACTACTAAATAGAAAGTATCCTATTTTTTTTTTGTTAATATTGGCAAATATTTATGCTTTGACTTATATTATCTTTTCTTGCCAGAAAAGATTTTGTAACTTTTTTTTTTTTTAGCAAACTTTTCTCTCAATTTAAAGAAATAATTTTTATAAATTTGTATATTGGAGTTTTCTTCAATCATTTCGCCCCTTTTCCGTTATACACACTATAGTCCGCTGCAGAGAAAACAATTAGCGTTTTCTAAGCCAGTCGACATGGTAAAACTATGCAGAGAAAAAAATTATCGAATTCTAATTTTAGTATTAATGAATTCCATATTTTTTCTTCTGCATGACTTGGAAAAATGCATAATTTTTCCCAGGAGTTGAATGAACTGTTTTCACACTTGTTCAAGGTCAACATTAGTCAGGTGATTTTTAATCACTGATGTCAATCCGAAAATTAAGAAAAATATACTTATCATTATTTTCTGGCTTAACCTGATATTTACGCATAGATCTGAGGTGGAAGCGAATTCATACCTTTCTCACAAGTGGTAGTTGCACGTAAATTCACACCAACCGGAGTTTGAACTCTGTTTGCGGATTTCATTCATGGTGCCGTTAACGGTTAGGCAACCTCTGTACACTATAAAAAAGTAAAAAAAAAAAAAAAAAAAGAAAAAGAAAGAAAAAAGTTTCTCTCTGCCAAATGAATAAAGAAGCGATGTCTTTACCAGTTGAACTATTACGGACAGTCCTCTTTTGACATCGAGATGGTTAGGCAATGAATATCTCTCTGGATACGTGGGAATGAATCTACGCACGTTTGAAACTTATTAGTAACGAGTTGTGATTACGGCGCGGCAAGTTTCTCTGACATCTTTAAACACCATCACTTCCCAGACCCTTTGACACTTGCGTTAGTCGTTCTGTTCTTTCATACATTCTTTTATATTCACCATCTTCAACCTCTTCCGCCATTTTCGATCTGGCCCTTCCTTTTCGTCTACATAACATCACTCTTTCTTCTCTAGCCTTTATTGTTTTGTTCTGACTGGTTTTCTAATGATTATTCATTTTTCTTGCTTAGACTTCTCTCTAAATCCTTCTCTTTTCCTTGACTCTCCTCCCGCTTTCTTCAAATTTGGCACGTATCTTCGCCCCCCTTTACGCGTTCAACTTTCCATTTCTTCCACGTAACTGACCTTTGGACCATCTGATAATTTATTTATTGCTGCGTCCATTAGCCGAACAGATTGGGACGCAGAACAGCCGGATATAAGAAAGGAAACTGTGTGTGTGTGTGTGTGTGTGTGTGTGTGTGTGAGAGAGAGAGAGAGAGAGAGAGAGAGAGAGAGAGAGAGAGAGAGAGACGAACAGAATAATACGAACAAGACAATGGAATAAGATGTATGAAACAAAATGCAATTTAAATCTTACTTCACTATCTTTGGTTACCTACGTGTATGAAATGCATTTTGACAGCAATTTTATCTCCTACACAACTTCTATCAGTAGAATCTTGCATGCTTGCCTCTAGCTTCACAATCGATCATCGATCTGTCCCAGCAGAGATATCTATCTATCTGGGGGAGTCCCCATGGTGTAACGGCTAAAATGCTGGACTGCGGTCTCGTAATAAGTGAGTTCGAACTCCAGTGGCGATATTATGTTCACTTTCGGACTAATACCTTTAGGAAAGGTACGAACCACTTATCTCTCCAGCTATTGGTTAAATAGTATCACTGCTCTTCTACAAGAATGGTTTTGGCCTCACATAACTCACAAAAGTTAACATACCATTAAACCGAGAAACCAAAACTTCTCTCTCTCTCTCACTCTCTCTATATCTATCTTAATCTGCTCTAATGCATGTATATATGTATATGTATGTATGTATCTATGTATGTATGTCTTTTCCTCTCTTTCTCTCTCCCCATGGCCCAGTCGGCTGGGGCTGTAGAATACACCGATTGCATCTCTGTAGAGAGGTAAGACCCCTCCCAACGAGTGTCCTGTTTATGACACTAAACAATCTAATGGTGAGGCTCCAGTAATGCAGTGGTAGCGCTTGAAATGACCTGATCTATGGGTCAACTAGAACTGTTTAACATTTAAACTGTGTGCAAACAAATGACTTATGCTAAATTTGAATGGTTTGAAATTGAACTCTCTGACCCTTTAACTGTGTATAAATAAATGACTGATATTTCATTGAATTCTTAGTGATTCATAGCAATACTTGGAACCATTTAACAGTGCAAAAGAATAAGCTTAAGCTCATTTAAAAATGTTATCAACAAAATGTGTTTACAAATCATATAAATATATATATCTAATGTATATGTATAAAGAGGATTTGGCGTTAAATGACCTACAATGGTTGATATGCCCAAAAAACAAACGAGAAGATAAATTCTTTTCTTTTTGTTTATCAAAGTTAGTTAGATCGATCAATCGATCTATCTATCTATCTATCTATCTCAGTCTTTTGAAATAGATTCAGACTATTAAAATATTTTAATTTTTAAAAATCCCAATTTGGAGACTGCACATTTTTGTGAGACAATTTTTCTTAGGGCAATGATTTTCTGAAATATGCTTCACATTGCCCGCTCCTTAAAAAAACAGACAAAAGAAACAAATGCTGATGTTCTTATCGGAGAAATAAATTCGTGTGACATACTCCGGTTCAGCGAAACATTGATCAAAATCATTATTGTTTTTTGAACCAAGCATCTGTTGCAAATAGTTTGTTTTTTTAAATTTCCTTTTTTTCTCACGAGTATTCTATTATTATTCTTATCCTCTGTGAATTTTTCTATTTCCACAGTGTTGTCGATAACGTTTTTAACTAATCTAACTTTCAATTGAATCAAAATTCACAATAAATCATTGTTTTCTTACTTTCATCTATTCAAATTTCAAACAGTTGTGAATCTTGTTATTTCCAACTAATAGGTAACAGATTGTTTTCAATTCAATTTATTTTCCTATCAAATTAAAAGTTTAGCTTCAAAAAAGAAAGGAACATATTTTAGATTATTGGTTAGTTATGGCATATCAACCATTGTGGGTTATTTAATGCCAAACCCAGTTTATTACTTTACATAAAAGAAAAAAAATTATAAATAAATTTAAGCCAAAGTTGAATAAAACATAAATTATACACGTACACAAATGAAAACACACACACACACACACACACACACACACACACACACACACACACACACACACACACACACACACACACACACACATATATATATATATATATATGTCCACAAATTATTAGTAAAAATAATTCCCCACCACACAACATATCAAATATCAAAGAACACCTGGGGTAAAACAGGCTAAGCTACACTCTAAGAAAAATAGAGGAAGAAACAAGCTAGAAACATACACGTATATAAGAACGAAATAAATAAATAAATCGTAAAAAATACAGATCTCTTCCTGGACCTACTCATTCTAAAATATTTCTCTCTCTCTCTTTGGATCTATAACAAAAATTGTTTTACCCCCTTCCATATATATATATATATATATATATATATATATATATATCCTATTTACCAACCCCTCCGCTCGGGCAGGATATGACACAAGGTCAATTTTTAAGCGGAGTTTAACAGGTTTGAATTCAGAGTTTTCCTTCTCCTAGACTAGTTGCCTCACCAAGGCTGAAGAACCTAGTCTGTCCTACTATTTACCCATAGCTGGAGGGAGAATAATTAGATTGGTAAATAGGATATATATATATATATATATATATATATATATATATATATATATATATATATATATATATATATATATATCAAATATGAAGAAAAGATAGATTTCGTAAATCCGACAAGATGTGAAAAAATAAGTAGAAAAGAGGAGAAACCGAAACACAGATAACGGCTTCGAGGATAATATTTCGTTTTTGAATCCGTTGTTTGTGTTTCGGTTTATTTACTTTTTTACTTATTTCCCCCCAAGTATATTAGTAAGCAAATAGTTTTTAGATAACGTTATTTTTAAACGAGTTCGACCTCCTTTTTTTGTACACAGTTAAATAGTTTTAAGTTGTGCTTGCATTAATAATTCTATTTAATATTAATCTTTTTTTGCACACAGTTGAAATGGTTTCAATTAGGCTAACGCTAATAATTCTATTGAATATCAATTATTTGTTTGCACAGAGTTAAATGGTTTCAAGTATTACAATCTAAGTGAAATTGAAGCTCAGCTACCGCCTGTAAGATGAAATAGGATGGGGACTTGTTTGCCCCGAGAGCAATATCAAGAATACGATCGAGACAATCATATAGGTGCAAAGCTTGACTTAACCTGCCGGTTGATCGGATCAAGCCTCTCAGACCACTTTTCTAGCTCAGTAAGGACCAAAGTGGAGTGTTGCAAATCACATGGCCACTGTGGTTGACAGGCCATGGACTGCTCAACTATCAGGAGACCGCCCTGAAGCCTAATGGGTCACCACTCAAGGCCAACAATGAACGTGGCTGGGGGGGGATACTCTTCTACAGAGGTGATGTCGTTATATTCTACAGACTCAGCTGACAGAGCACATATCTTAGTTCAGATTAAGAAGTCCAGTGCCCGACAGTTGTGAATTTTTCATGTATTTTAACTAATTGATTACAACAGTATGTTAACCCGTCTAGGGTGTATTTTATGTCTAGAGGTTAGAGAATCGCACTCATTGTATATTTCCATTTAAATTTTTTGTGTAGTTGTTTCTGAAGAGATGTTTGTACACGGTCCTATTGAATACAAATAATTTCTTTACAGATCTACTTGGCTCATAGATGGAACCCTAACAAGTATTATCATTTCGGGTAAGAGTGGACCGAATAATAATTGCCAGAGCTCTAGAACTGGTGCCTCACATATCAGATGTAGCATAGTGTCATACCCAGAACACTCCTGTTTTTTTTTTTTTTTGTGGTGGTGTCTTACTCCTCTGCAGGGGATACAGTCAGCGTTGAGCCTCGACGACTGAGTGGGATACTGTTCTAGCTATATTTATGTCTTACTAAACCTTTTTAACCTGGGCAGTCGGTATTTATGCCGTTAAGTAGAACTATATATATCTAGATGGTTAGATTTCCGGCTGAAGAATCCCCATTTCTACATAACTATTGCCCATGAAATTCCCAGATTCCTGAGAGCGGATGGATGTGACACAAATCCAAATTCATACCTGAACCAAATTCATACCTGAACCAAATTCATACCTGAATTTTTGCGCCAGCCTGCCCAGGAGGTTTGCTTCTTTGCTAGAAGCAAACCTTCTGGGCAGGCTGGCGCAAAAATTGTTCAGGACCCGTCGGCAATCTTCCTTAGAATGCCTTCCCACCTTCGATTTCGGATGATGGACCAAAAAATTTCCCTCTTTTAGATAATGAAGGAAGGAACGTCACCTCCTGTCATTCTCTGCTGTCAGGTAGAACCCATCATTTGTTGAAGGCAGATAATGTTCTAATATTCTGATCTGTTTTGCAAGAGTACAATAAATACTCTACTTATATATAAAATAGTTCAGAGCCATCTCTTATCATTAGACTTTGCACAGCGCAAATTTTTCTTTTTTTTAAACTGAAAAAGAATCTCGAGGATAAAGATATTCAAACAAATACAACCGCGTAGTTTCACTCTCAAGCAAAGTTTTAACACTTCTAAAAATCAATGAGTTTTAGTGGTGTTTTGACCACTGGGAAGCACGATGGAATAATTTCGTTGAATGGATGAGTATTTCAAATTGTCCATTTATGTCTTCGTGGATATAGCTTCAGTCTCGACACTTTTTGATCATAACTCGTACTTAGAATAAAATTCAGCCTTGTCTGCTGAAGTTGTAGAATTAACCGATTGCTTCTCTGCAGATGAGTAAGACCTCCTCAACATGTATTCTAGATATAACACTAAAGAATCTGATGGTGAGGTTCTAGTAATACTGGAGATTTGGGGAATGCGGAGTACTCCTTTATTGTCATCGCCCACAGACCCACTCAGGCCTGGAGTGGTAGCAATTAATTGGGTCCTATCTATGGGTCAAGCAGAACTGTTTAACATTTAAACTGTAAAAAAATGACAATTGATAAATTGAATTGTTTGAAATAGAACTGTTTGATCTTTTAACTGTGTGTAAATAAACGACAGATAACTAATTGAATTGTTAGTGATACATAGCAATACTTAGAACTATTTAAATTTTACTTATGATAAAGTGAATTGTTTGAAAAAGAACTGATCATTCATTTATAAAATGTGTTTCCAAATCATATATATATATATATTTAATATGTAAAAACTGGATTTGGCATTAAATAACCAACAGTGGTTGATATTCCATTAAACCAAACCAAATCAAATTCAGAAGAACGTTAACGTAGCATTCATTGTTTATTTCTATATTGGTAAAGAAAACTTCAGTCTCAATACTTTTTGAATTGGCCTCGTTTATCTTCGTCAGAAGCCTCTACTTTGTTTCAGACATGAAGGACCAAGCAACATTTTCCTAGTCAGTTTGATCGGCGTTTGATACTACATTGATAGCATGTCTTTTTCTTTCTTGTGTCAGTTTGGAAGCTGGCATATTAATGTTTTTGATACGTATATACGAGAAATGAGATTGCTAAACATTGGTGGATACCGCGTAACATAACCTAAAGTCGCCTTCCATTTATTGCCAATTAAAAACTTGTTCTCAAACATTATTAAAACAACATTAACCTCTAATCTTTCTTTAAAGAAATATTTTCCTATTTATTAAATGGTCACCAAACTGAGGGCTTCCTTTCCCGGGCAACACCGGGTATCCCACTAAGAGTAAATATTTTCTTTTTATAAACAAATTCCAACCGAATGAATAAATAAAGCCAGTACTATGGAATCAAGTGAAAAATCAAACGCTTAAAATTACTTGATTTTACATGGATATTAGTTGGAGATGCTTAAGCAAACAATATAATTGAGGCTAACGTTCATTCAAATCCTTATAAGCGTAAAAATTGCCAACAAATAATCTATCTATCTATCTATCTATCTATCTATCTATCTAATATACTGGCATATTCTTCACTTTATGGTGGTTCGATTGCTGGCTGATCGGTATGATACTAAGTCTAACATAAAGTTGGGCGGGTTTCGATTCCAGCTTCAAGCGTCCTACGTGTCTAGCCACACAGAAATGTTGTGGTACAATGAAACAGTCTGTCTTTCCCTGTCAGCTGGGGCTGTAGAATTCACCGGCTGCACCTCTGCAGAGGGGTAAGCCCCCTATGAGTGTCCTAGATATGACACTAAGCAATCTGATGGTGGAGCTTTAGGGAATACGGAGCACCCCTTCATTGCCATTGCTCCCAAGTCCGCTCTGGTCCGGAATTGTAGCACCTGATAGGGCTCTATCTATGGGTTAAAAAGAGCAAACTGCATACTTATGCTAAACTGAATTGTTTATAAGAGAACTGTTTGACTAAACAGAAAAGCTTGAAATAGAGATGTTTTTGACAATTGAACTGTATTTACATTTAAACTGCGTGCTTATGCTAAATTGAATTGTTTGAAATGCAACTGCTTTTGACATTGAAACTGTATTTACACTAAACTGAATTGTTTAATATAGAAGTTTTTTGACATTTAAGTGTGTGTAAACAAAATCTGTACTTATGCTAAACTGAATTAGCTGAATCAGAACTGTTTGAATAAACTAAATAGCTTGAAATAGAAATATTTTTGCCAATTAAACTGTGTACTCATGCTAAATTGAATTGTTTGAAATAGAAGTGACTATTTGCATAAAAATTGATTTGTCGTTAAATAACCAACAAAGGTTGATATGCGATAAAATCCAAACAACCAACCAACTCACTTTATGAAGAAAGCAAGATGTCTTAAAATTTTTGCCTGTTTTGAAATGTGACTTGGAACGGCGTCTACAATACATGGATGAAACATCATGGTGCTTATTATTCGATACTGACGGAGAAATGCATGGAAGAATTATCCTTGAAATGAAGATATTTATCATTCTATTCACAGTCTATTCATATCTATCTATCTATCTATCTATCACCGTCTGTTCATATCCATCTTTGTCCTATCGCCAGGGCTCTGACTGCATCCTCAAATGTGGCACCCTGGGTATGAAATTAAACTGCATCCACTGGTGAGGCCCCTGTTCTAGATTCACCTTATCATAGTTATTACTTCCTGGTCCACTCTTAACCGCAGCTATACGTATTTACCCAACCCCACCGCACGAACATAAAGCGAAACAAGGTCAAATCTTCCGGAGTTTAACGGGTTTGAAGCCAGAGTTTTCCTTCTCCTAAACCGGTTGCTATACCAAAATTAAAGAGACAGATGTTCTCTACTATTTACCCATAGCTGGGAGAATACTTGGATTAAGATCTTTCCCGAGGGTATTAGCACAATGTGAAATACAAACAGTCTCCGTCTCGGACTTGAACACGGTTCGTCGTATTCATTTCTTACGACATTAATCATTACACCTCGTTTTTTGTAAGGATTCTATCTATGGGTCAAATAAATTACTCGCATTAGACTGGAATGCTTGACACCGTTTTACTGTGAAAAGTATTTGTACAAATAACAGTTACTTAAAGTTACAATTGTTTACTTAGGATTACTGTGTTTATATCTATATTAATTTATATACAAATATATAAACTACAATGTGGCTTTGCACACGCATGCGAATACACACACGCACACATACACACGCACACACACATTCACACATTTATATGTATTTACCCAACCCCTCCGTACGAGCATGATGCAACACAAAATTAATTTTTGAGTGGATTTTAACAGGTTTAAATCCAGGGTTTGTCTTCTCCTAGGTTACCATGCCAAGGTTAAAGAGAACAGCCTGTCCTACTATTTACTTATAGCTGGAGTGAGTATAGTTGGATTCATACCTTTCCCAAAGGTATTTGTGCTATGTGAAATGCAAGCGGCCTCCGTCCAGGATTTGAACTCGGGCCGTCATGTCCATTTCTTTCGATGTTACCCATTACACAAGTGCCTTCACACACACACACACACACACACACACACACATATATATATATATATATATATATATATATATATATATATATATATATATATATATATATATATATATAAACATGCCTTTCAATATATATATACATATACAAGGTCTTTTTAGGAAGGTATGTTTTTCCAGGCTGGCAACCCTTATTGAAAATCAACTGATCAACATCGACTTTGAACACGTGTGAGAACATTCAGTTCATCATTGCCTTTTAGAATCTACGTTCAGCTAAGTCATTTTGGATTTCTTACAACGAATATTAAACACAAGATCAAATTCTGTGTCAACCTTCAGGACAATGCGATATACACATTTAAAAGTAAACAAAGGCAAGTCAAATTCTCTCTTAAGCAAAAGGTTTTTTGGTGGTACAAGGTTTTTTGTGGGGATGGTTGGGGTGGCTGAGAGACTGGAAGAAGAACCAGGTTCTGATTGACAGGTGTCACTTCTCGAACATGATAATGAGGGCACTTTAGATCAGAGGGTTTAATAATAGATTAAAATTGGTCCGCTGATTTTCAATTGGGGTTGCTTACATGAAAATTAAAAAAAGAATGAGCATTATTACTTTCTAGATACTATGGATTTACAGTATGGCTAACATTAATATTTCTGTAATATCATAGAAATTTTGTTTTCCTGATCCGAGTTCCTGAAACTATTTCCTGTCATCTAAAATCCAAACTCAGTACCTTAATCACAATTTGGGAACTGCAGAGAAGATTTTGTGTAGAAACAAATAAAAACAGTGTCAGTTTAAGACTTCCACACAGTTTCCAGCAGTAGGAACAATGTCTTCTTCGGTGTTAGGATTACTAATTCGAAAGTTGATTAAATCGATAATACATTTTTTTCACATAAAATCTCATTACTTGATATTCTATATACTTGTATATAAATCTTTTAAAAGAAATACTATGTACGCGTGTGTGATGTGTTTGTACGTGTGTGTGGTATGTGTAGATGTGTGTTGTGTATAGGTGTGTGTAGAGTGTGCACGTGTGTATGGTATGGATAGGTGTATATGCTGTGTGCGTCAGTGAACTCATACCACTTTACAAAGTAGACGGTACATGCTTTGGTGCTCACAGATATAGGAAGAAATTAAAAACCAAACAAAACATAATCCCCAAAACATAAAAGCAAAAACAAAACAAAACAAAAGAAAAAGACGATCACACGCGTGCAGGCCGACTAACTCTTATCACCCCCACCCCACTTCGTAATCGCGTGCTCTTCTTTTTCTCCCAACGTACAGAAAAGCACAAGCATACTAATTAAAACAGAACAAATGCACATTAGTCAATACAAATTCAATTAGTCCTGCAAGTGTTCTGTTTAAAAAGAAGAAAGTTAATTCTATTTGTTTATGTACAATCTAAATGAATTTTAGTTGTCAGATAATAAGGACCCGCCGATAGGAATCATATGAGAGAAGTAAGGTTGGTAGGTTGGGTTGGGTTCTATGACATATCAACCATTGTGGGTTATTTAATGCAAAATTCATTTTTTTTTACATACGAGGATCATTAAATAAGTTTCCAGCCTTTTTTCCTATGGGCACTTTTATTGATAGTACACCCATGAAACTCTAGTCCCCTTCGAAGTAATCTCCTCCGGTTGCAATGCACTTGTTGTACCTTTCCAACAACTTCTTGAAGGCCCCATGGAAGTCCTCTTGTGTGAGCGTGTCAATGACCTTCGTCGCAGCCTCTTTCATCTACTCAATTGTCTCATAACTACAGCCTCTGAGCTTAGGGAATGGTGCAATATCTTGGTGGAAATGCCACTGACTCGATTTGAAGAGTGCTGGCCTCTTCCGACGGAATCTCTTCCTGAACTCCCTTAAAACCTCAACATAGTTATCCTTGTTGACTGTCTGTCCAGTGGGAACCCAGTGCATGTAGATCATGCCTGTGCTGTCAAAAATGGATCATCAACAGTTTGTGGGTGGATTTGCTCTGTCTGGCCTTCTTGGGTCTGGGAGAGCCAGCATGCTTCCACTCGGAACTCTGTCTCTTGGTCTCTGGGTCATAGCAGTAGATCCAGCTTTCATCGCATGGCATTTTTTCCAAGTTTAAAATAGAATTTTATTGCATATCGTTCTTCTAAAGTCCAGATTGCATTTTTGAAATTCACCAGCTGTGACAGTCAGGCTTTAGTAGGGTGTATTCCAATTCCTGCTGTAGCTGTTCATTTGAAGCTGAAATCATAAAAATTGGTCAGTCATTTCATAAGATGTATAGCAATAACATACTGAATTTTCAAGAGTCTATGACAATTTTAATTGTCTGTACAAAAAAGTCTGGAAACTTATTGAAGGCACCGCGTATAAACTCTTCTATTTCAAACAATTCAGTTTAACCGAAGTACACAGAACTGTTTTTGACATTTAAAAAATTTCAAACATCTGTTCAGCATAAGAAGACCGTTTAGTTCTGTTTGACCCATAGATATGACCCTATCGGATGCTACCACTCCGAGTCAGAGTGGACCTGGGAGCGATAGCAATGAAGAGGTACTTCGCATGAGAGAAGTAAGATTTTTATTAAAAAAAAGTAAAAAAAAAAAAAAAAAAAACCAGAAAAATTAAAAAAGATTATAAATTCATATTTTGTCTATCGTTTTGTCTTTCTATTAGGTTTTATTTATCAAAATATTTTCTTTTTTGTTGTTGTGTTTTATGGCAAATCAAATCTTGTGGGTTATTTCATGCCAAATCCTGTTTATGTATATGGATATCTTATACGATTGTAAGCGAATAGTTTTATTGATAACATTTTAAATGAACCAGAGCTCGTTTGTTTTTTCACAGTTAAATGGCTTCGACTATTGCTATTTATTGTTTGCACAAAGTTAAATAGTTTCAAGCATCGCATAGTAGTGCCAAGGATTCATTTTAACTTTTAGCATTTCTTTGCATACAGTCAAATAGTTTCAAGTATAGTAAATGATTAAATAGTTCTATTTGACCCATAGATGGGACCCTAACTGGTACTGTCATTCCGGGTCAGAGTGGACCTTGGAGTAATGGTAATGAATTGGGTATTCCACATTCCCCAAAGCTCTACTTACCTGGCTCTAGCTGGGCCGTCTGGTATTCATGTCGGATGGGGTATCGAAACCAATGGCAAATTTGAGGCCGAAAGGCTCCAGTTTCGGCTGGGCCACCTTCGGGTGGACGAGCTGCAACATTGATATCTTTATCCCCCTTGTATAGCACTGGACCTTGCAGTCCAGTTGAAGCTATAATCAGGCATACGTGCCTGGACCTAGATTTGGGTCCAAGACCAGCAAATCTCATCAGGCCCGCATTGCACTAAGTGGGCCGATGACCAGCAAAGACCACCAGGGCTCGAGCCTCGGCTCGTGCCCGACCCTTCTTTCCCCTAAGTCCCCACTTTAAGCTGACCTTCGGGTCGTTGACCTTGTGTCGAGTCCTGTCTGGTGGGAGGCAGAGACAAATGAACTTCCTCAAAGCTCTCCGATTGGAGCCTTATCATCTGATGGTTTAGTGTCATATCAAGGACACACGTTGTGATGGGATCTTACTCATCAGTAGAGATGCAGTTGGTGTATATTCTACAGTCGCAGCCGAATGGGCTGTTTCGTTTTTTATAAGTTGAATGTTTTTTCTCAGCGCATGAAATGCTCTACATATGATATCTTTTGATGAACCCAGCCCTTTTGAAATTATTTGAGAGCTAGCCGTCGGCTTCTTTTCTTTAACGTATCATAATTAACAACTGATGTTCGTTCACTTCTGTTGTTTTATTTTAATTTCAAGGGACAAGTTAACACATTAAAAACGCTTAAACCAGTTTTGGGTGGTCTGTTTTAATTGATTAACTTTAACGCCATTTCAACCCTTCTAGGTTTAGTTTATACCAAAAAGTGAGGGAGTCACGTTCATTATTCCTTCATATTTATATTTTTGTGCAGTTGTTTCTTAAGAGTTTTTTTACACATCGAAAACGAATGATTTTTGAACAGATCAGTTTGACCCATAGATGGAACCCTAATACGTCCTATCCCTCCAGTTCAGAGTGGAACTGGGAGTAATGCCAATAAAAGCGTATCCCACAATCCCCAGATATCCGGAACTGCAGCCTTACCATCAGTTTAGTGTCATACCAAGACACTTCTCTTTTTTTCTTACACTCAGCTCTGTCGACCAACTGGCGGTATAACATTTTTTCGAATTTATTAAATTTTGTTTTGAAAGTTACTTTCGGAGGTTAATTATTGTAAACAAAAATACTGGTTATATATTGGAGGAATAAAAGATATTCATTTTTAACTAAGATCATCATATAGTTATTTGTTTACCCCATCATATTTTTCAGGACACGCCACTGTGTCAATACTTAAATGGGTGACCATTTTGTTAGAAAAGGTACGGTAAACAAGCTAAGGCCTGTGTGTCAAACTAAGCAAAGCCGAGTAAATTATAATAACTACAACCGCTTCAGAAGTTGAAGACTGATGAAGTGAAGGGGCGTTTGAAGGAAGGTATAGAACAAAGACAAAGCGAATTTGCAGAATATATAGACTTGAGTTAGTCATCTGCCGCGGAACATTTACAGGCTCTAGTAAAAATGTGAGAAGTTAGGAAAATGAGTTCCACATGAACTTGCTTTTAAAGGACATCAGTCACCGTTTAAACACTTGTCTATCTCTCCATGCTCGAGATGGAAAGTCACCGGTGATGAAAAATGGATTTATTACGAGAAATCCAAAACATTCCAACCTAAATGGAATCTACTCGTGAAAGTGGGTTTCGACCTGACTTAGAGAAACAAACACCAGTCAACGTTTAAACGTTTGTCTTTCTCGTCTTTCTTCTATATTAAAGAAAGACGTTCGTGGTGTAATGTTTACCATCGTAGAAAATGGACACGTTAACACAAGTTCAAAACCCGGATGAGTCTGTTTGCAATTCTCGTATCGCTAATACTCTTGGAAAATGTACGAATCCAACTATTCTATATCTAAGTTGTAAGGTAGATATGTAAACCAGTATAGGAGAAGGAAAAGTCTGAATACAAATCTGTAAAAACTCGTGCAGAAGTGTTGGTGTATATATATAGAATAGAGTGGACAAAAGATCATTCTTGAAAACTTGGGATTTACAATGTCAGTTTATTAAGTAATGAGACTGGTTGTCAAAGAATTTTTTGCCCTGGGGGTGGAGTATAGAATATACTGACTGTATCTTTTGCTGAGGGGTATGGTGTCCACTTAAGAAACAAGGACGCAGAAATGTAAATATGAACGTAAAATGAATGCGATTCCCTGACTTCTAGACAGTGTAGTTTTTTAGATTCTAAGAAAAAATATTTTAGAAAAAGATGAAAAAAGTTCTATTTGAAAGTATTCAGTTTAACATAAGCATCAGTTTAAATGTAAGTACACAGTTTAATTGTCAAAAACATTTCTATTTCAAGCTTATCAGTTTAGTCAAACAGTTCTCTTTTAAACAATTCAGTGTACGCAATTTTGTTCTATTTAACCCATAGACAGGACCCTATCAGGTGCTACCACTCCGGGCCAGAGTAGACCTGGAAGCGATGCCAGTGAAGAGGTACTCTGCATCCCCTAAAGCTCCAGCATCACTGGAGCCTCACCATCAGATTGCTTAGTGTCATATCAGGACACTCGTTGGGTGGGGGTTTCCCCTCTGTTGAGGTGTAGTCGGTGTGTTCTTCGGCCCCAGCCGATTGGGCAAAAGAAAGGTTTGAAGAAGATTCCGAAGTCGTCTGAAGACCGTGGTTTGAGCCAATGCCGATTTCTTTGAATAAATTTAATCACAAGTATTTCCAGATATTTTCAAGTAATTTTGGTAAATATATCTGATAAAGTGAAATGTCTGTTATTTTTATTTTTAGGTTGGTAAGACGACAATTGACACATCGCATCCTGTAAATTCAATTTAATTACAAATCAGTTAATATCTTGCAAAATAGTTCTATTCGGAAGCCGCACACAAAGACATTGTTCCCTACTCGTGAAAACGACACTGCAAGACTTCAACTGATGCTGGCTTCAGTTGATTTTTCAAGATCTGTTTCACGTTCTTAAAACTTCCAAAAGAGGTTTTGATTTTTGGGAACAGCAATTGTCACAAGGATCAGAAGAGTAAGAAGTTTAAGATTCATAATTGTATTCATTATTATTTTTTGACATATCAGCGCTGAGGCGCTCGTGGTGTAAAGATTATCTTTGTAGTAAGTAAACTCAGCTACCCGAATTCAAATTTAAAGCTGTTGCATTTCACATGGCATTAATATTCTTTAGAAAGGTAAGAATCCTGCTATTCTTCATCCTGCTACTGGTAAATAATGGCGCAAATTGGGACCTTTAATCTTGGTTTGGCAATCGGTCTAGAAAAAGGAAAAGTCTGAATTAAAATCAGTTTTAAACCTAGAGAGAGATTAGCTCCTCCATGGCTATTCATACCAAAGACACACAACATGAATAGCAGTCCTACGACCAAACTAGCTTAGACGACCATTGAAAGATCAGCATGTTTGATCTTATCAACCACGTACAAACTGGCCATTAGGCTCAATGTCGAGTCAAATCTTTAAAAGAAATTATAACTGCAAATAAGTAAATAGATAAGGAAGGATACTCTATGATTAATATTTGATATTTAGAAATTATAATGTATAGGGTGCGCGCAAACGATCAACCCATATTATCATAAGGTTACAAATTGGACTGTGAGAGTAATTTAAAGCTATTATTCTTACGAAAATCTTACTACGATGGGTCATTTTTTTGGTGGGGTTATGGTAATATAAGACCAGATAATTATGATATAGATAGACTTAATATCCTTAGAGGGACTCATGTACATATGTAACTAATTGTGGTTGTGTGCATACCTTGTTTTCTTGTTGTGAGAATGTTGAAAGTGTCTCAGAAGGCGTTTGAAATGGTTCAGCTCACCGCTGGGATGTGTCAGATGTATTCTTTTTTTGGTATTTATTCGTAAAACAAACATATATTTAATGATGCAGAAATTATGACATCCGACTAATGTAAGAATTAAAGAGACTCTGGGATGTTATTCCCCCACTCTTGGTTTTAGGATTGCACTGAGAAGCTCTTGTATGAGATAAAAATAGACAAAAAGCTAACGGTGTCATAAAAATAATTGACAGTTATCATATTACTCCTTGCTAGTTTTTCACACCAGCGTAGCCGGATGGTCTTTCACTGGAATACGAGTGACAGCAAGTCTCCTTGAGTCTCCAGGATTCTTCTTAGTATTCTGATCGATCTTAATAATACTGTTGTTTCGATGGTCTCCATTCGTCCTCCGAATTTCGACTCTTTCAGCCCCTTTACCAAACTTCATGTTGCATAGCTATTTTAGTTTTCTGGCAAGGCCTAAGTACTTGTCTTTCTTTTCATTTTCTTTGATTTTTACTCTGTGGTCTACTAGGACGGCAAAGTTCAGTATTCGGCAGGTCCTCTTTTTTTTGTTGACTCTCACATGGTCTAGTCTTCGGGTGGGGATTACGTGATCCGTTTGGATTTCAAAATCCCTGATAATTTTCCGTCTCATAATCCATTCTCAAAATCCCTGATGATTTTCTGTCTCATTCTCCAGGACGGATTCTAGTTTGTGCATGGTCAAATTTCAATTTCTTGCACAATTCCCAGTGGTTAACCTCACCCCCCAACTCGTGTCTAGTCTTGTGCTCTTTTTGTGCCAATTTACTGCATTCACTTATTTATGTGATTAATGGTATTAGAAGAGATTCAGTTTCTCTCTTAAGGTTTCCCTTTCTTAGCTAAATCCTGACCTTCTAGTGTAGGATTTCCTCACTTTATTACTTGAAATATCCAGCTAGTTGTTTTTCTTCCCATTTTTGTCTCCAAGTTATAGTTGTTTTGTTGGTCTTTATATTGTCTTTACTGTTTCTGGTCGCTGTAATTAAGCGTTTTTTAGTTTTTATGTAATCTTCGAGCCGTCGTATTGGGGCATTCACGCTATCTTGAATACTTGCGAGTCCTTTTCCTTCTTCTTTTCTTGACACATATCTATATCATCTCACAGATGCAAGGCCTCATGCATCGTCATTAGTTTTTTGGCATTTACTCTATTCATTGAAGTTCTTTCCTTGTTCATATCAAGAATGGTCCCGAGTGTCTTACAAGGGAGACAGCCCAGATGTTTGAAGAGATTCCTACTGCAGAGCTTGGTTTCGAAAACTTTTCTCGTTCGTCTGACATACTATTCTTTCTTTTTTTTCTTTTATTTCCTCTTGTTTGATGGTGTCTGCTTCCAATATTCCCAAGTAATTGTAAGTTTCCTTTTCTCCGAATGTTCTGATTCTTTCTTGATTTGGCAGTTCTATTTCTTCCGTTATTTGTCTTCTTTGGCTTCTCATTATTAGCATGGTACATTTTTCTATGCCAAATTCCATTCTGATATACTGACTATAAATTGTTAATTCTTTTTCATTTTTTTCAAATAGCTTGATGTCGTTCATGTACATTCGGTGGTTGATATTTTCTTTCGATTTAGTGAATTTGTAGCCCTCTGTGCATTTTCTATATATCTGATTGAACGGCATCATCGCTATTTCAAATAGCAATGGAGAAAGCGTATCTCCTTGGAAGATACCTCTCTGGATTTTCACCCCAGCTAAACTTATTCCTTCTGCGGTCAGTTCCACTTTCTAGTTTTTCATGGCTTCCGGGATGAACTTTATTATTATTATTATTATTATTATTATTATTATTATTATTATTATCTTTGCGATATTTTCACATCTGCTCTAACTGATGGTTTTTCACTGGTGTATGAGTGATAGCAAATTCCCTCAGGTGTCCAGGAGTCTTCTGAGTATCCTAGCGGATTTTAGTAATGGTGGGTTGTGGATAGTTTTAATTCTTCCTTTAATCTGTTCATCTAGTGTCTTTTTCAGGTCTTTGGGAACAGTTCCAACGGGCCCCAACAACGATTGGTATCACTGTCTTTATTATTATTATTATTATTATTATTATTATTATTATTATTATATTTTCACATGATTCACAAACCCATTGGTCTCCTCGTTGTAGAAATGGGATCATAATAATATCAATTCATCAATTTAGGAAGGAGTGGAGAATTCTAATTAGCATTTCATAGTCGTCTCCATCAAATCTAGAATTTTGATGACCAAAAAAAAAAAGATTCTCAGTATTAAATACAGACAACGCAAAATTATCATTTGGACAATAAATTGCTTTATTCTCTAGGAACATTTCAAATGAATAACACTAATAAAACCCGGCTATGATACGTCATTTTTGTAGACTTACGATTGCATAGAAATATAAAGAGGGTTTTAGCAAAATACATATATATATATATATATATATATATATATATATTGATGTTTAGCGTGAATGTAAACCCTTAAAATTATCATTCAAAAGCAAATTGGAAATTGCTTTTTTCTCAAAGCGAGAGCCTTTTAAGAGTATTTCTCTTATAAACCTCTCTATGATGTGGCGTTTTTGCTGGTTTACAGTTTGATAATGAGAATTGTAGTAATATTGTATCCTAGTTCCAGCCCATTGGCATAAGGGTTAGAGTGTTCACCAGTAGTCCGCGAGACTGGGGTTATATCGAGCCATATCGAAGACTAAAAAAATATGGTACTTGATGCTTCCTTGCTCAACATTCATCATTAAAAGGTACGGATTAAGGGTAAGTGGAGCAATCCAAGGAAAGGAGTTGCTTCTTCCCCTACACCTCGGTATTGTAGCTATTGATAAAGGAGCCTTCGAGTCGACCTTGACTACGGTCGGCCAACTTATGTCGAGGATCAGACTGTAGTATTTGTAATCATTGAAATTCCACAATCTTTTCAAACTATAGGATTTACAAAACGTTATAAATAAATAAGGACAAAATCACACGAAAAAAATCTAATCAGAAATATTATCATTTTAACATATGCAATTTTGAAAATTTGAACCAGCGATTAGTAATAATAATGATAATATTTGATAATAATAAGATCTGTAACTATATAATCTCAAATATGAACCCAATATGTTAAGAGCAGCCCTAGAGTACATCCCCAAGATGTCCACCATTCAGTTGAAGGCACAATTAAATGTGACATGCAAAATTGTTGATAACATGTGCAGTAGTGAGATAACCCGTCTTTGTAGTGAGATTGGGTTGCTTATACATTGCAAAATGTTTTGTGTACATATGTGAGTGTATTTAGTAAAACCGACCTGCAAACGAATAATAACACATCGTGTTATCATAACAACACAATTTTAATTTATGCTGTGTAGAGTCCCGGTAATTATGAAATATCTTTAATAAAGTATTAATATGGTTAATCTTTTTAAGTAAAAGATCGGAATGAGTTACCAAATTTTGGTACGAAAATAAGTTTGTACTATGCTGTTCACCACTCCATCACAAATTTAAGGGTGAGAAATTCTTATCAACATTAAGAAAATTGTAAAATTGAGGAAGTGAAAATTTGATTTTAGAGATTTTTGAAAATTCAATCTTAGGGATTTTCGAAAATTTAGTTTTAGGAATTCTTGATTGATAAAAAGGAGCAAAATGCGTTTGAAAATGTTTAATTGAACAAAAAATTGGCATGCTCAAAAATAGGTTTCTTGTAATTTTAACAAAAAAAAAAAAAAAAAAAAGGTTTCTAGAACTCTAATTAAAAAATTGGTTTCTAGAACTAATAAAAAACAACAACAGAAAACAACAAAAAAAAAAAATAAAAACCACTAAAATTTAACTTTGATTAATGTAATATTGAACATTCCAGAAAATCACAAGCCACATTTAGTTTTTTTCCGTTGCTATCTTCATTAAGATCTCTTATTATGTAAATGCGGTTCCGTTTCAAATTCCGTGCTTTCGATGTACCACAGTCTCGTTCCACTCGTAGGACGAAGATTCAACCGGTCTCTTGGCCTAGCGGTAAGAGTGTTCGCCAATGGCACAGGAGACCGGCGTTCAATCCCAGGTCGAGTCATACCAAAGACTCAAAAAATGGTACTTGATGCCTCCTTGCTTAACATTCAGCATTATAAGGTATGGATAAAAGGTAAAGTAGCTATTGAAAAGGGAGCCTTCTGGTCACCCTCGACAAAGTGGCCAACTTTACTTACTTATTATTTAATGATTGAGAAAAGTGGGTAAGGATTGTGTGATTTTGATTTCTGTCTTATATCGCGCGCGCAGACACACACAAATCAACCTTCACATGTTTGTAACATCTGCAGGAGGGTTTGTTAGTACACAGCCGGATTTGTTGTCATATGAGATCTCATAACAGTAATCAATCGCTGGCTGATTTTACAGGTTTTTTCACTGCAAATTACGAGTTGCTCGTATAATCTTTCTGTGAAAAAGCTTGTGGATCTTCTGCAGATTTGAGAAGTCATATGAAAATGCACCGTGGCAATATAAATAGAAAAGACAGTTATCTTGTTTGTCACACAGGTGAGAGGGCTTGGGAAGATATACTCAGCGGGAAGAGTCACGCGCTCTTCCACTGGTACTTTTAGTGGATCAAGAATCGAGAAGATGGCCTTCCTCTGCAAAATGGAAGTCTCTCTCTCTCTCTCTATATATATATATATGTATGTATATATATATATATATATATATATGAAAAACTTTGATCAGCCTATTTTAACATCTAAAACGACTCCTGACAAGTAGTTGGTCGATATCACACTATGTACAGAGATGAATTTGTTCCTGGAACTTGGCATCGGGAGCCGGTAAGGCATCGAGACTTGTGAAAATAAGAGCATGTTACAAGAAACGCATAGAAGGATGCAGTTTCGCCAATCAATAATCTTATACTCATGTCATCATCTGCTCTTTCTGTCACTGAGTGCGTAAGTCACGCATTGGCCTCATCAGCCACGTGCTCACACACCAATCATGATATCACCTCTTGATGTATACTCGTGAGGAGAATCCTATTCAACATTAAGAGATACAATGATATATATTTATGTATATATAAACGACATTTTTATTTAACAGTTAAAAACGGCTGTTTCATATTTAGTAGTAAAGTTAGCGACCATAGTCGAGGGTGACCCGAAGGCTCCCTTTTTGATAGCTACTACACCAAGGTGTAGGGGAGGGCGCTACTCCATTCCCAGGATTGCTCCACTTTACCCTTGAACCGTACCTTATAATGCTGAGTGTTAAGCAAGGTGGTATCAAGTACCATTTTTAAAGTCTTTGGTATGACTCGACCTGGGATTGAACCCAGGTCTCCCGGGCCATTGGCGAACACTCTAACCGCTGGGCCAATATGTGCATTTGGTGTTTTTATAATTATTCAAACGAATTTTTTTATGTTTAACCGAATTCGATTAAACATAAAAATCCGTTTGAATAATTATAAAAACACCAAATTCTGAATATCCAACGTCTGTTTGAATAATTGTATGGAACTAGAAACAGCTATCATAGACAATTAAATAAAGAATAGATAAGAATATTGACTAGAGTTAATTTCACTAATTGGTCTGCTGTAACAGCGATGTCTACTGGTCAACACGTTCTTTTTTCTTGTTAATTAAAACAAGGTTCAGTTTTCTGGTCGTGATTAGGTAATCTATTTTTATCTCAAAATCCCCGTGAATCTAATTTGCATATTTGTTTTAGAATAGATTGTTATTTTAATCCTGGAGAGTTTTTTGTACACCAAATTTAATTAGTAGATTTTCATTGAAGTCTGAGTGACCGCAAGTCTCCTTAGGTCTCCAGAGCTCTTCTAATTATTCTAGCTGATTTTAACTGTGCCGTGGACTTAATAGTCTATATTCTTCCTCAGATCACTTGTTTAGCTAGTTTAATTTTGCATCATTTGGGGTCAATTCCAAGGATACTAACTACAATTGATATCACTGTCACCGTCAGGTTCCACAGTCTTTTCAGCTCTCCGACAAGATCCACGTATTTGTCTATCTTGGCGTTTTTATTTTCTCTCTGTGGTCTGTTGGAATGGCAAAATCTTCTTGATGACAAGTTCTTTTCTTCCTGTTAATTAATACTAGGTTTAGCCTTCTGACTGGGATTGGGTAATCTGTTTGCATCTCAAAATCCACTTTGCCGAGTCGGCTGGGGCTGTAGAATACACCAACTGCTTCTCTGCTGAGGGTTAAGACCCTCCCCAACGAATGTCCTGGATATTACTCTAAACAATATGATGGTGAGGTTCCAGTAATGCTGGAACTTTGGGGAATGTGGAGTACTCCTTCATTGCCATCGCTCTGGCTCGGAGTGGTAACACCTGATAGGGTCCAATCTATGGGTCAAATAGAACGAAACTGTGTACTTAAGCTAAACTGAATAGCTTGAAATAGAAATCTTTTTAAATGCTAAACTGAATTGTTTGAAAAAGAACTGTTCTGTAAACAAAAATTATTCTTATACTAAACTGAATTGTTTGAATTAAAACTGTTTGACTAAGCTAAATAGCTTGAAATAGAAATGTTTTTGACAATTAAACTGGGTACTTAAGCTAAACTGAATTGTTTGAAATAGAACTGTTCATTTAAATAAATGAATTTGGCATTAAATAACCTACGAAGGTTGATATGCAATTAAACCAAAACAAACAATCAAACAATCAATCAAAATTCAATAGATGTCAAGTACTTTTCTTCTTGTTAATTAATACTAATTTTGGTCGTCTGGCTGGGATTGGGTAATCTGTTTGCATCTCAAAATTCATTAGATGATAAGTTCTTTTTTTCTTGTTAATTAATACTGGTCTTCTTGCCGGGTGTATATATAGGTGATCCGTTTGTATCTGAAACTTTCAAGTGTCTTAGAAATCTCAATTTCTAAGACACTTGTGCATATGCAAGTTTTTCTTCCACTATTGGGTCGGACACCAGTCAGACAAATTTTATTAATTTAACGAAGAAACCGATTTGGATTTTGGAAGAATAGAATAAGAGATTACTGATATGTAATAGCGGAATGGATTTTTGAAATGAAGTGTAGGTAAAAATTATGTTGTTTTGATGAGATTGAATATTACAAAAACGAATTGTTATTGAGAAAAGAAAAGCAAATGTAATGTTATTTGTAAAACTGAACCAGTCAGATAGTTGAATTGTTTTTGACAGATCGCTGTGTTTCGGACGGTTTGAAGTGAGATAACGAATTCAGATCAAAGCCTGGAACTCTAAATCATCAAAAGCGACTTATCTAAAATCAGAATAATCTATTTCCTAAATTTGTATATGGAATTTTTTAAACAATTCCGATATGATACACGTCAGCCAAAAATATTGAAGTCTAAATTAGGAGAAATATTTTTTGGTTCATCACCCCTCAGATGAAGATATATGTAAAATGACAAAGTTTTTCCCTCGCAGAGGGCAGCTACTAGGTTTCGCGCACTCTGGGCTCTGACCTTGTGTCAGACTTTCCAGAATGGAGAGGCAGAGAAAAACCATATTTGCGTGTTGTTTGAACGTGATTTAGTCTTTCTGATAAACAACCTTATAAAGAAGCCAATAGAGACTGAGATAATGAGACAACTAGAGGTAGACTTGTGCCAGACCCACGGAGATAAAGAAGCGAAGCGAAATCAAAATGATAAGATATTTTAGAGAGACAAGTAGACTGGCGAGACAGAGAAAGGAGCAGCTCGTAGGTCAGGGAGCAGTTTCCCCCAAAGCTCTAAGTCTTTGACCTTGTACCAGATTGCCCTGAATATAGAAAGCGAATAAAGCCGACCATAGTACAACGTTGCAAAAAAGCAAAGCATTTTAAGAGTGCCCTGCGCTAGACTATAAACAGCAAGAGAAGAAAAGCCTAAAACTTATATGAACATTTAACTGAGTGTTAACTCATGAGCTGGGTTCTGACTTAAACTTGGCACTTTTGGGATAAATGAATATATGTATTATTTTCTAAAGACACCTTTTCCGTACTAAATATGGTTATTTTTGCAAGCCGTGCTTTGATCTCTGTTTCTTGGCGTCGACTTTTATTTTCTCACTTTCTTAATTGTGCTGTCTCATTCGTTTAATCGCTGACCGGCGACTCCGACAAACGATTGATTTGTTGTTTGGATGTAAAAAAACACAACGTAGGCTGAAAATGAATCGATTGTGTATCCGAAGCGATCAGCGGTTTGGAATCTGAATATCCCCGTGTTTGGTGAGGTCGGCTGTACCGTCTCACAGTTACTCTCCCCAGGTCTTCAGTATTAAGTATTCTTATCATTTTTAACAATGCAGGGGTCTGGATGGTCTCAATCTTTCCTCTGATTTCTAATTCCTCTAGTATTTTCCAAAAACTTTGGTAACAGTTTTAGCGCGCTAACTACAATTGATATCACCTTTACTTTCATGTTTCATAGCCTTTTTCAGCTCTCTGGAAAGATCCAAGCATTTGTCTATGTTCTTGCTTTCTTTCATTTTTGGAACAACAAAATCCACAAGATGACATGTTCTTTTCTTCTTGTTAATTAACATTTGCCCTGTTTATTTCATGCCTCACTCATTGTCATGTCAGATGTCTAATAGTTATTGCTTGAGACAGAGAGACAGCAAGTATCCTCAAATCTCCAGCTTCTTTTTCAGTTTACACTTTACCACAGTCTATAGAGAAAAATTCCCTTTGCTAGGTTTCTTTGAACACAAGCTCACAAAGTGAACTACCCACAAAAAGCAGCTGCTGATAAGTTCTGGTTAGTAAGCTTGACTCACAAACGATTCATTTGTGGTAGGAACCAAATCGATATTCGTTTCTCAGCAGTATTTGCCCTGTGCCAGATTAAGAAAAATCAGTATCTATCTATCTATCTATCTATCTATCTATCTATCTATCTATCTATCATTTTTGAATAGTAGTAAGCGTTTTCGCAAGCACATACACACGGGGTGTTTCATAATTGCTGAAATAAAGCAGCGGTCTTTTAGATCTTCCCAGTTGGTTTTATTCTCTTTCTCATTTCAGGTTATTGCTGGGAAAGAGTTAACATTTTAATATTTTTTGTCTAAATAAAGTGAAATCAACCTCGGATGACGGGGCAGAATGTTTTGTGTCTTTCAAGATTGTTTAAACAAAATACAGAAGGCGATTTCAACATCAACCGGGGCAATACACGAACCATTGCTGCACTGAATGAGAAGATTCAATCGATCACCGCAGAGGAATGTGCCCGTGTTATCAACAATTTTGTACACTGCACTCAATTGTGCCTTCAACTGAACGGCGGACATCTGGGGCATGTACTCAAGAGCTGCTCTTGACATTTTTGATTCATGTTTGAGATTATATAGTTGCAGATTCTAAAATATTACCCTTTTATCTTTCAATATATGTAATTTTCATTACTCTATCATTTGTGGTCCTTGATTTGTGCCCGACCATTTTGATTCAAAAATTGTGAAACACCTTGTATACACTCAGACTCACACATGGTTTGCATATATTGATATAAGAATGAGACCGATTGCCTTTTTATATAGATATAAAAGTACATGATTATAGAAGTATAGATTATAATTTTACATTTATGTCGTGTCAAGTTTCCTACGCTATGAATCTCATGTTAGTATACGCATATTATATATATATATATGTAACTATGTGTATGTATACGTAAATGAGTATATATTTATAGTTATGCACATACATACGTATACACAATACGTTTGCTTTTATTTAAATGCTTAATAATATGCATTTAGAATGGCATTTAATCACCCACTTTATATATATATATATATATATATATATATATATATATATATATATATATGACACTAATATATTATTAAGCTTTATGGCTGAACATATGTATACATTCTATAATGAATAAACAAATCGAGTAAATTTATAATTATGAACTTACATTTACGACCATTTCTAGACGCTTCTAGGACTTTTAAATTCTTAGATTAATTACTTTCTATATATATATATATATAGGTATATATATTATTTTAATCAATTTTATTATTTTTGATGTTCTTACATCTTAATGTACATCATATTTCTACAGTCAAATTAATTTTTTTTATTTATTTGAATACTATATTATTATTTTACTCCTTTGAGAGATTTTCACACCAGCCTTAGCTGATAGTCTCTTACTGGAGTTTGGGTGATACCAAGTCTCCAGGACTCTTCTCAGTATTTGGGCCGATCTTAATAATGGTGTATTTTCTTTCTGCGTTAATTTACTGCATTGATCGTTTCGTCTTGATCACCACGTAATCTACATTTGTTTTTTTTTTGTTGAGTCATGTCTATTTTTACTATGACGTAGTTGGTCCTTATGGCGTTATTTTGTGCTACGATTCATAGAGATTCACTTTCTCTCTTAAGGTTTCCCTTTCTTAACCAAGTCCAAGTTTTTTTGTGTGAGATTTATTTACTCGTTTAACTATTGCATCTACAGTAGTTAGTGGTTTCCAGTGGATATCAAGTAACAGCAAGTCCCCTTAAGACATCTGCCTTTTTCTCAGTATTCTGATTGGTTATCTTGCTGAATGGTGGTATGTCTATTTGCTTCAACTTGTTTACAAACCCCACGAGAATGTTCCACGAGTTTCAGAAATGATGGGCACAATTTTTATTTTCATTTTCTAACTATTATTTTTGGTTCTATTGTTGGGTCTAAATATTTTTACAGCTCTTGATTTTTCTTCAGTTTTACGCGGAAGTCTGCTACAATAATCCAGAATCAAAATTTTTTCATCATAATCTAATGTTATTAATATTTATGTGCTATCATATTTTATTCCATGCGAGTTTTTTTTTACACCAGTTCAAACAGGTAGTTTTTCACTGAAGTCTGAGTGACTGTAAGGCTCTTCAGCTCGCAGGGATCCTTCTACATATTCTAACTGTAATCTCAATAGTGCTGTGGTCTAGATTATCAGAATTCGTCCTCTGATATCCACTTCCACCACTCTTTTTTTTCAGGTTCCAACTACAATTAGAATAACCGTTACTTAATGTTCCACTGTTTTTTTCTGCTCTCGGGCAAGATCAAGGTATTTGTCTATCCTTTCTCTTGTTTTCATTCTTTAGTCCGCTGGAACAGCAACGTCTACTTATTGATAAGTTATTTTTTTTTTGTTAATTCATACTAGGTCATGTCTTCTGTCCGGGATTGAATGATATGTTTGTATGTGAAAGTGCCAGAGAATTTTTGGGTCTTACATAACAGATTCTGGTTTATGCAAATATCATTGAGCATTACCAAATTTTAGCTTCTCGTACAATTCTCACTGGATCACCTTTCCTGCCCACTCATGTCTACTCTTGTATTTCTTTAGAGACACTCACGCTGTAACAGTTATCGTTATAGGAAATGAAGACAGCAGCCGGAGTTCAAATCCTAGCCGAGACTGCTTGCCTTTCATTTAGCGCTAATAACCTAGGGAAAGGTATGCATCCATCTATCCTTCCTCCAGATATTGGTAAATAGTAGAGCAAACTTGACTCTTTTTCCTTGACATAGCAACCAATCTAAGAGAAGGAAAAGTCTGAATTCAAACTTGTTAAACCCCGCTTAAAAAACTGACCATAAGTCACTTCTGGTTCGAAGCGGAGGGGGTTGGGGTAAAAACATACTCTTATATTCCTTCTCTGCTAATTTGTTTCATTGATTTATGTGATTAACTGTTTCATCTCTGACACCATAATTACCTGTATTTGCTTATCTTCAACGTATTATCAATTTTTGCTTTGACATAATTAGTTCTTATGACATTATTTTTTGCTGCTATCAAAAGAGATTTCGTTTCACTATTGAGATTTCCTTTTCTTAGCCATGCAACTACCTTATCTTAGCTTTTTTGCAAGTTCCAGGTACTTATTGAGTTTTTCAATTTTTTTACTTTCCTTTTATTCTAAATCTGTGATCTGATTGAACAACGAATTCCACTAGACGACACGTTCATTTTCACCTATTGACTAAATCCAGGTCTTGTCTTCTAGTTGCGAATGGGTGATCTGTTTGTATATCAAAATGCCAGAGAATCTTATGCGTTTCATATTCTGGTTTGTGTATCGATCAATTGTCTGTATGCTCAAACTTCAAATTCTTCTGCAATTCACTGTGGATCATCTTCCTCACTGTCATGCCTCCAGCTACACACATAAGCCAGTTTGCTGCATTTGGTTATTATTATTATTATTATTATTATTTTTATTAAACTCTAGAATGCTATACATGTGAGACGCTTTTTTTTCGATTCTCTGATCTCTTTTATCCAAACACATTTTTTTCGTAAAAAAATTCAACTGACCCTCCGCAACAGCATATAAAACAAACGCCTTTCAGCCGTGAGCTGCAGCATAGGTTTTATTTAATTCATCATATAAATAAGTATTATCATTATAATAATCCATGATATATATATATATATATATGTTGGCCGACCGTAAGGCTCCCTTTTTAATAGCTACTTCATAAAAGTCTAGAAGAGGGCGCTACTCTTTTTCATGAACTGCTCCTCATACCCTTGATTCTTAACTTATAATGCTGAGTATTAAACAAGGAGGCATCAAGTACCATTTTTGTCTTCGGTATGACTCGACCTTGGATTGAACCCCGGTCTCCCGGACCATTGGCGACACTTTAATCATTATGTCAATGGGCCTGCAATATCATTAATTGTGGCATACAAATCGAGCTTTAAAGCCTGAAAAAATTCTACAAAATTAAAAGTTGACTTAAACCGCCGAACTAAAATCGAAACCTTTACTACCGAGTCAGTGTAATAGAATTTATAACAATCTATATACACCACATATCGTAACTACAGCAGATTGCCACAAAAATTTTCAACTTGGACTTGTATTTCGTGAACTATATTTAACAAATTAACTCAGATATTAATATGAAATTAAAAAAAATGTAGAACAAATAAAGTATGATAATAATGCTATATCACGTTGTTTACAATAGCTGATGCACTGACTGTAAACACTAACGAAAACTTCACAGCACCCAGATGACCATTCAGACAACAGCGGTATTTTGTTTATCTGCGCAATTTCATGATAGTGCAATAGACTGTGAATTCATAGGAATATTCACTCTAATATGTTAGATTTATGTTTTATAAATGGCTGATGTAATTCTGACTTCTGAGAAAGATTACGTACAACATACACAATTGGAGTAATGACAGTTTAATGAGACATAATGGGAGTTTATTGAATATACACCCATTGGAATTATTACAGTACTTATATGGCACAACATTCTTAATAAAGGTTACTTGAAGGTTATTTTATTGACGATAAAAACATGATTCTAAGATACCTTACAGTAATTTCAAAAGTATGTACTCAGACACGTTTAAAAAGTTAAACTCTCATATATCTATGTTTTTGCTATAGGTTATCAAAGACGATCCTTTTTTAGTTTAACAACGAAAGTTTTGACCTAATATATATATATATATATATCGTTGGGCCTTGTTGAATAGAACATCAATTACAGTTACTAACTACTTAATAGGACCTATTTTACAAGAATAATATCAACTTTTTAAATGAAAATCTTTTTTATGCAGATTTTTTAAACAAAAAGGAACGACAGTTTATTGGTATTAAAATTTGTTTTTGGTTTGGTTTGGTTTGGTTTGGTTTAGTTTTATGGCTTATCAACCATTGTAGGGCATTTAATACCAAACGAGCCTGAGATCATTTTTTTGCACATAGTTAAATGATTTCAAGCAATGCTATGTCTGACCAACAATTCAATTAAACATCAGTCATTTGTTTACACACAGCTAAATGATCAAACAGTTCTATTTCTAACAATTCAATTTAGCATAAGTCAACAAAGTTAAATGGTTCCAAGTATTACTATGTATCACTATCAATTCAATTAAACATCAATCAATCAATATATATATATATGTATGTATATATATAGGTTGATTGATGTTTAATTGAATTGATAGGGATACATAGCAATACTTGGAACCATTTAACTTTATTGACTTATGCTAAATTTCTTTCATGGTAATTCTAAAATAACACCAATTCCTCCATTTAAAAATTATATGATTATATATCCTGCCCATGAGGCTTATGTTATGAGGACTCGTAACTCCGACTTGGGAAGACGTAGCCCCGGAGATGGCCGTATACTCTGTAGGGAATACGTACCTTCAAGACACATTAGGTCAAAGTGGTCGCACAATTCACCATGACTTGTTAATTCGGCATCGCTTATATGTGGCGTGAACTGGCGGCCCAGTGGTAGACTTTCGGCTTTTGCATACCGTGGTTGTTGGTTCGATCTCCAGTGGTGGAGATCACGGTGTGCACTGCTGATGAGGCCTAATAAGGTCGAAACAGCTGTTCAGTGCTTCGTATGTCACATGTAAGTGTTTGCCGGATTTTCTTGTCATGGTAACCCTAAGATATGTATATATATATATATATATATATATATATATATATATATATATAAAGAAGATGAGTTAGGAATGATTCTGTTTGAGAATGTATAATAGGATTCTTATAAATCTCCGGGAGTGCTCAATGTATGATAATTGATATATGAATTTATAAATCTATGAATTTCATATAACTGGAAAAGAATTATATTAGCCGAAGTATCGGAGTTTTGCTGCACCATTTATTAAGGATAGGAATCCAGTATGCAATCACGCTCTACTTCCTACCCTCTAAAAATCCCACCAAAAACTAACTCCCTCTGATTTCGATTTCAGACCTTTGTATACAAATAGTCACACTCAATAGAACCTGAGAGATGCCACATGAAAAAAAAAACTGTTATTGAACATATTCGTGTTTGTATGGTTCCTTATGCTTTTCTTTTTTATTATAGTCATCCCAAACAATTTGTTGTCAATTTTTCATTTTAGAAGAGTATTTCGTTTATCATAAAAGTTATTATACATAAAACTAATCCTTATGCACACACACACACACACACACACACATATATATATATATATATAAATGTTGAAATGATAGATTGTGGTGAATCTGACAATATGATAGAAATATGTGGAAAGTTGGATAAGAATTTGTGAAAGTTCTTAAAAATGAAATTAAAGAACGAAATATTGCGCCTCTAAACTGGTTTTAAGTGTTTGATTTATCCAGCTTTCCACACACACACACACACACATAAATATATATATTCATATGTACGTACATATAAATATATATATGGGCAGTTACAGGGCAGTTATGTATTAAAACCTTCTTTTCAAAATGATTATACAAATTCGATATCCTATGACTTATGAACGACATTTGTTTGTACATATGATACCTATTGCACGTCGATCGTGAGAATTAAGTATTTAACAGGATGTAGGCCGTTTTCATGTTAACTTGGGCGCAGAAACACGCTCAGAAAGTGGTATATATATATATATATATATATATATATATATATATATATATATATATATATATATATATGTAGCAATTGTCACAAGTATTTAAATAAACAAACAATTCGCTTGTTGTCACCAGATTTTCAGAATTTATCAAGCTTAAAATCTGGAAAAAAACAAAAAGAAAAAAATCAATATTTTCCGTAAATTTAGTACTCGAAATTGTAACACATGAATAAATACAAAACTTATATTAATTACAATAAAAATTGTTTCTTCTTGTATATCATTATTTTATTGACTCTTTGCCCTGTCGGCTGGGGCTGTAGAATACATCGACTGCTCTTAATCGAAGGGGTAAGATCCCTCATAACGAGTGTCCAGATTATGACACTAAACAATCTGATGTTGAGGTTCCAGTAATGTTGGAGTTTTGGGGAATGCAGAATACTTATACTAAACTGAATTGCTTGAAATGAGACTGCTTTGACATTAAAACTGCGTAATTATGCTAAACTGAATTGTTTGAAATAGAACTGTTTTGACATTTAACTAACTGGGTCTAAACAAAAACTATTCTTATACTAAACTGAATTGTTTGAAATAGAACTGTTTATTTGTATAAAATGGATTTGGCATTAAATAACCGTAAAAGGTGGATATGTCATAAAACACAAACAAACCAACTCAATTGACTCGCAAAATAATGCGAGAGGAAGTCAGCTCTCAGCTTATTTAAATACATGTGAGCAGGTATCTATCTATCTATCTATCTGGTGATTGAAAAGTAATTCCCGAATTCAAAATTCTTATGATTTATTTCTTAACTTTAATTTTTACGAGAAATGAAATTAAAAGTATTTTAAAATAGAGATTTACTTTTCAGTCACTCGGTATATCAATGACAAATTCACTCTCTCTATTTCTTTATATATATATATATATATATATATATATATATATATATATATGTGTATGTGTGTGTGTGTGTGTGTGTGTGTGTGTGTGTGTGTGTGTGTGTGTGTGTGTGTGTGTGTGTGAATCTGTACAGAAAAAAAGCTTAAATAAGTAATTCTATCATGTGTTGAAAGTAAACACTCGTAAGATTTAAAAATATGTATGAATGTTGATAACAAATGTGTTAATCTGATCAATTATTGAATGATGTCTTTCAAAAACATATTAGAAAGTATGTGTATGCATAATATTCCAGGTGAGTACACAACAATACATATATATGTATACAAATGAATTATACTGAGTAAAAATATACATTCCGAAAACTCTGGGTTACTTATGTTATCTTTCTTAAAGCTACATATATGTGTGTGTGTATGTGTGTGTGCGTGCGCGCATGTGTGTGTGTGTGTGTGTGTGTGTGTGTGTGTGTGTGTGTGTGTGTGTGTGTAAGCAATCAGTTTGGTTTTAAATCCTTTTTTTCAAAGGTTTATATCGATTAAAATCTAATTCATTTTTTATCGGTTGATTTATAATTGATTTATTGTTTTTAACTCCATGCCAACTCGCTCTGGGTTATTTTATGTCTACAGAATTGGAAATCATAACTCTATTAACATTATTTGTGTGGTGGTTTCTAGAATTTTTTTTTTTATTACAGTAATTTACGGAAGAATCGTTTAGCAAAATTGTTTTGGAGGAAAATAGCTCGGAGATATGTAAATATTTTAACTTTTTTTCACTGTCACTGCTGGTTTTGGCTGTCTTCGTTGTTTTCGACTTTTGTAGTTTTTCTTATATCAAGTTCATTCTTAATAAAAATGAAAAATACCACATGAAGTTTTCTCTGGTGAAGTATCGTCTATTTAAAATTACCTTTAAAATGACACATGATCTATATAATTGTATAGGATTTAATACTCGACAAAATGGTAAAAAAACAGGACTTGAAAATAAGTTTAACACCAACTTTAAGTATGCGAAGTCCTATTTCTTATCCCGCTATATATATATATATATATATATATATATATATATATATATGTGTGTGTGTGTGTGGGGGGGGGCTGTATCCGGGAAAATATTCGTATAAGAATTGCAGGTTTAAACTTTAAGTAACATTTTGTGATAAATTTTTGTCAACTTCTGTTTTTATTTTGTTAGAATTTATTTGTTATTAACAACACAACACTTAACAAAATAAATTCGATATAACCTTACAATAAAAAAAAAACGTAACGGAGAAATTGAAGATTCAATTTTGTGAAGAGAGTAGATCCCCTTTTTTTTTTAGGTAGATATATTTATATTTTATAGAAAAAAAAAATTATATTTTGGAGAAAGAAAAAATTATATTTTTGAGAAAGAACCCCCCACCAATTTTTTTGTTCGAATGGCAATAAAGTTAATGTTAACAACGGTTTCTTTTGTTGGAATAGTAATTTACTTAGCGTTTTGTTTAGATGTGGCACAAGGCCGTATGAATGCGGCACCCACTGAGACTCGAACTGACTCGAGAAGGTTTGCCAGTCTTGCGTGCTAACCATTACACCACCTGAGGAGTCATTTTTTGCTTTAAATAAGTTTCTGAGAAGTCTGCTATATAATTTAACAAAGGAATTATTTTTCCTTATAAAGTTAACAAATTTGCATACTTTTCATAAAAAAATCACAGATAAAAAAACAAACAAAAAACCCCTAAGCAAACAATCCTATCCCACCTCCCCC
>OY757916.1:39586600-39671600 GCA_963585895.1 Sepioteuthis lessoniana | reverse complement strand
AGAAAAAAAAAAAAGAAATATCAAATCTTGATAATTTTTCATTAGGACTCGTGCTCCGTATACGATCTGAATCTTTTCACCAATGTTTTACGTCAACATAGATCAGCTGATCTTAGTGAGGTATTTTGTTCAATGGCATATCAATCGTCGTCGGTTATTTAATGCCAAAGCTATCCTTGTAAAAGAACATCAGTAGTACTATTTAACCCTTAGCTGTGGCGGGGTGGGGGGGTATGTGTATTCACTACCTTTCCTAAGGTAGCGAATACACATTGTGGAGGTGCCCTTGGTGTAATGGTTATCGTCACAGGATATGGACAAGGCGATACGAGTTCAATTCCTGGACAAGACTGATTGCATTTCACATAGCACTAATACCCTCCAGCTATGGGTAAATAGTAGGGCAGACTAGGTTCTTCAGCCTTGGTGAGGCAACTAGTCTAGGAGAAGGAAAACTCTGAATTCAAACCTGCTAAACTCCGCTTAAAAAATTGACCTTGTGTCATATCCTGCCCGAGCGGAGGGGTTGGGTAAATAGGACCTTTCCTAAGGGAATTAGTCCGAAAGTAAATGTAATAATTTGACTGGAGTTCGAACTCGCTTACTTCGAAGCATCTGTCTAGCACTTTAACCACTACGTCACGTGGATTTAAAAAAGGAAACAAAAACCGACAAAAACATCTTTATGACTTGAGAGAGAGAGAGAGAGAGAGAGAGAGAGAGAGAATCTTGTATATTCGTCGCTTATATTCCCTTTAATAAACAATTTCTGGTATCAATTCCAGTCTCCAGTTTGGCGACGTTTGTTATTTTGTTGTGTCTTGTCTGTTTGGGTTTTTTGATGAACTTCGTAATGATGCATTCGTTCTGGGGTATTGTTGCAATCTATTATTATTATTATTATTATTATTATTATTATTATTATTATTATTATTATTTGTCGTTGTACTAGTAGTAGTAGTAGTAGTAGTAGTAGTAGTAGTAGTAGTAGTAATTGTGCTGTTCTTTGGGGGATTCTTTAAACAATTTCCTTGATGCCCCGCTCTCGTCAACCAGCTAATGTTCATTTTAGTTTTCCATTATTCCCGGTCTTCGTGAGAGCGATTCGTTCCATCTCTGCCACTGTCAGACATTCGAAACGCTGGTGGGAAAATAATTCCCAACTCAGTCTGGAAGGCTCCATTGTCGAAAAAAAACCCCAAAAAAACCAAAAGCAAAAACGAAAAACAAACAAACAAAACAAGAAACTTTGCAAATAAATAAATAAAGAGCAATTGGATAATTTTTATACGTCTTTAGTTTAATTTTTTTTTTTTTGAATAGTGAGAATAACTTTATTTAAGTCAAATATAATTAACTTTATTTCGTAATTAACTGGACACGTGTAGAGAAAATTATACATAAACAAATGACAAACATGGACACACACACACAAGCTACATACGTATATTTGTACATACATACATATTTATATATATCCATGTATACCCTCATATCTATATGAATAGAAATATACATACACATATATGTATATACAATCACATATAGATATATATACACACACATATAGACACATAAATACACACACACATATATATAAACACATGCACACACTCACGCATATATATATATATATATATATATATATATATATATATATATCACCGGACAATTTACGTAATGAGTGGGGAGTTCGCAAATGGTCTAGAAGACCTGGGTTCAAGCCCAGATCGAGGTTAACTGAAGACTCAAAAAATAGTACTTGACGCTGTCTAGCTTTTGTAAGGGTAAAGTGGAGCAATGCATGGAATGGAGTAGAACCCTCCCCTACACCTCGGTGTAGTAGATACTGAAAAGGGAGCCTTCGAGTCACACTCGACCAAGGTCACCAAATTTACTTTTATATATATATATATATATATATATATATATATATATATATATATATATATATATATATATATATATATATATATATATATATATATATATATATATATATTTGGCTCTTCTAACACCCACATATAATTGCAGCCTTGTGCTAAATCTAACGGAGTTTTTTTTATTGGTGTCATGGTTTGCAAACGAGGATATATATATATATATATATATATATATATATATATATATATATATATATATTATAAGGATTATTTATTTATTATTTCTATATCACTATTATGAATATATATATATATATATATATATATATATATATATATATATATATATATATATATATATATATGTGTGTGTGTGTGTGTGTGTGTGTGTGTGTGTGTGTGTGTGTGTGTGTGTGTGTGTGTGAGTGTAAATGAGTAATGGAAAAGAATCGAACAATATTGAGGAAATCATCTATCGCTGTTCTAACGACACTAAATATCATCCTGATGATTGTTTATTCAACCGAAGCGTCAACTTTCTTTCAAATTAAATTATTCTCTCTCATTCACTCTGTCTCCCTCTCTCTCTCTCTCTCTCTCTCTCTATATATATATATATATATATATATATATATGTTGGCGACCATAGTCGAGGGTGACCCGAAAGCTCCCTTTTCAATAGCTACAACACCATGGTGTAGGGGAGGGTGCGACTCCATTCCCCGGATTGCTCCACTTTACACTTGATCCTTACCTTAAAATGTCAACATCAAGTATCATTTTTTGAGTCTTTGTTATAACTCGACCAGGGAGTGAACATAGGTCTCCTGGACCAATATGCAAGAACTACCAGAAAATATTATATATATATATATATATATATATATATATATATATATATATATATGAAATTTTTTTTTATAATGGACCTACATTTCATACTCACATATACACACATACACACACATGTTTTAAGTATTTCTGTCAGACAAATAATTCCCTTTTATTATTAATCAGTTGTTTGCACAAACTTAAATATTTTCAGGTATTGCTATGTATCAGACATTTTGTTTCGACACATTTAAATGGATATACATACATGATTTGTTAGGAAATAGTTTGTAGCTAATTTCATTTTTGCTATCAATTAATTTCTTTATACTATTCAGTATAATTGGTCATGTTAATAAAGTAAAAATAAGAATTATACCAGTTACTGTTAAGACAATTATTCTAAAATTATAGGGGGTGTCCTCTTAGTGTTATGGTTAAATCGATGTACTGGGAAATCGTAGTTAGCGAGTTTGTCCTCCAGGGACGCTATTACGTTCTCTTTCGGGCAAATACCCTTGGGAAAGGTATGAACCCCCTTATCCTCCCAGCTATGGGTAAATAGTTCCACTACTGTTCTTCTAGGAGAATGGCTTTGGCATTAGATAACCAACAAAGATTTATATGCCATTAAGAAACCAAAGCAAACCTAAAATTGTAAACAAATGTAACATAACATATATGCGAAAGGTTACAAATTATCAAAATATCATTCATATTATTACTAAACCTCAAATCCTAAATATCATAAGTAATAATTATTTATAATCAATTACTTTAAATTTCAACAAATTACTATTCGTAATATAATTATTAAAACACAATTTTATAAATCTTATAAGTAAAATCATACCAAGTCTTATTGATAAAACCTTAATAGGAATTATCATCGCAATTAATTATTATTATAATTTTAATTAATTATTATTATAATTTTTACTACTAATCATCAAACCTATTAATCTTTTAAACTAATCAACACATGATTATTATAAATATTAATAACATTAATGCCCATAATACAGATTATTTGGTTTAAAAAACTTGATGATTACTTAATGCCAAATCCTGTTCATATATATATATATATATATATATATATATATATATATATATATATATATATATTCAGGTCATGACTAGGGCTCAGCGCCTCTTTTTAAAGCCGCGGTCAACACTATTTCTGTCCGCCTAAATTCATTTTAATTGTATGCCCAAGGCCGTAGATAGATAGATAGATAGATAGATAGATAGATTATTTTTAAGCAAATAATTTGTTGGTAAATTTATTTCCGAACAAGTTAAAACTCATTTGCTGGTTCCCTTTTAAATGGTTTCAATTATTGCAGACACTAATAATATTATTCAATATTAATCATTTTTTGCACACAGGTCAGTAGTTCCATGTATTGTTATTTAACACTAATAAATCAATTTAATATTAATCATTTGCTTGCACACAGTTAAATAGTTTCAAGTATTGCTATTTAACATTAGAAATTCAATCAAGCACTCCTATCCAATAAGAACAACTTGCCCATAGCCGAATGGTTTCAAATGATAGGCAGTGATAATAATCTCTGGTAAAAAACTGAACAGTTCTATTTGCTCTATATAATGATAGTCAAAAAGGGGTTCAAAATTCAAGACAGCAGCCTCACTATCAGATGCAGTTTAATGTAATACGCAGGACGCTATTAGTAAAAAAAAAAAGTAAAGTAGGCGACCATAGTCGAGGGTGACCCGAAGGCTCCCTTTTCGATAGCTTACTACACCAAGGTGTAGGGGAGGGCGCTACTCCTTTCCCTGGATTGCTCACGCCGCCGCCAAAAACAAAAACAAAAAAAACGCAAACAGAAATTTCTTCTGATATCCTTAATAAAAAAAAACGGAGATACTTCCACGTTGTTGATGTGTCAGTACTACTGTATGTTTGCACCTCTTAGACTGTAACAAATCAATAGGGAAAAACCTAGATCACACCCAAGCAAGGTTTTTTGCGAGCTGAACAAATTTTTGAAGCTTTAGCTCTGTGTGGATTCGGAATAGTCTTGAGGTCACATCAAGAACGATAGCTGATAAGAACAGATGAAGAGCGAGCGCGCGAGCGCGCGCGTGCGAGAGAGAGAGAGAGAGAGAGAGAGAGAGAGAGAGAGAGAGAGAGACAAGGGAATCCATGCTTTAGACATGCCTTGGGGATGATGAATGAATACAATCAAATATTTATAAATGTATCAAATTTTGACATTAAGGAGTTAATATGCCCGGAAATAAATAAACCAAACTAAACCAAACCAAATATAACTAAATTAGAACGTACTTAACAATGGAAACGAGATTTTTAATGCAAAATGTACAAGTTGAATGTATACGCTCACGAGTATTTGCCGACCATTCAAGATCATTTGAACATTTGCCAAGGCTTTCATTTAGTGTTCTTCGGAATGACGTCACTCCTTTTATGATTTTCTAGAAATTCATTGCAAACATTACAAAAGTGATACTTTGAAGTTTTCTGGATAGTTAGAACCCAATTAGTATAAATTAATTACGTGTCAGATATCTTCAGTTCATTGTCTTTCCTTACATCAAAGCACTTTATAATAGATGAACTGAAGATTGGCCACATTATACTCAGTCATGAGTTTTTATATCATTCTGTCTTATTTCATTTTATTGTTCTAAATATCAAGATATAGCTTCACAATTTTGAGCATTGAGCACTGTACTTTACTGGCAAACTTTCTCTCTCTCTCTCTCTCTCTTATATATATATATATATATATAAAACTATTCCACACGAGCTTGGTACAACAAAGATCAATTTTTAAATGGAATTTAACAAGTTCAAATTCGGTTTTTCCTTCTCCTAGACTGGTGAATACCAAGGTCAAGATGATCATTCTGCCCTACTATGTACCATTGCTGAAAGGAGAATAGTCAGATTCATACATTTCCCCAGGCTATTAACGTTTTGTGAAATGCAAACAGTCTCATCCAGGTTTTGAACTTGGGTCGTTGTGCTCATTTCCTCTCTTTCTCTCTCTCTCTCTCTCTCTCTCTCTCTATATATATATATATATATATATATATCATATAAATGAAGAACCTTTAAAAATCATAGCTATTTTTTGTAATGATATTTATTTCAGAGGACCCTATATTTTCTAAAATGTTAGATCTGCTTCTTCAGATAGAAATAATGAGAAATTTCTAATGAAAATTGAGAAAAGCCCACAAAATTCCCTAACCCACATTTCATCATTTTTTTTTCATAAAATCCAGATTATTTTTTTTCTTGTCTGGTTGACAAATGACATATAATTCCTATATCAAGATGTAGCAATTGTTGATTGATCTTTTCTTTTCACCTCATTTTTATATAATGGCAAACAAACCTTTAAATCCAAATGAAAGAAATAAGAAGTAAAGTAAAAAATGAATTTGGGGAGAAAAATGATCCAATATAAACAACTTACATGGGTCTTAATAGCCTCTTAACAAAATTAAATTATATTATAAAATATTATATTACATATTAGTACTACTTAATCAAAAAATCAAGAAAATTATCATAGCAAAATTTTTATATTATTCAATATAATTACTCACGTTAATAAAGTCAAAATAAAAAATTATACCAGTTACTGTTAAGACAATTATTATAAGATTATGAATAAATATAACATAACATATATCCGAAAGATTACAATTATATCTTACAAATTATCAAAATATTATTCATATTATTAAACTTCAAATCCTAAATATTATAAGCAATAATTATTTATCATCAATTATTATAAATTACTACAAATTACTATTCGTAATGTAACCATCAAAACACAATTTTATTGTTCTTATAAATAAAATCATACCAAATATTATTAAGAAATATCATCACAGTTAATATTACCATTATAATTTTACTACTAATCATCAAACTTATTAATATTTTAAACTAATCAACTCATTATTATTATAAATATTACTAACATTAATGCCCACAATATATATATATATATATATATATATATATATATATATATATATATATATATATATAAGATAGGATAGGAGTCAGCGGTGCTTGATAACTGGTTAGTCTCTCGCCTCTTCGTTTATCAGACCAAGTGTTTTTGAGTTAGATTTAAACACTTTTTTAACATGTTGCATGATGGGAGTGAACAGGCTGGTCGAGTTTGTGGGTCATTCAGGTAGGGATTGCTTATCTATGTGGCTATATGGTGTTACCCTTTGTATTTGTAATTCATCTATACTATTTTTAGATAACAGTTTTCTGGTTTTGATCATATTATTATTATTTTTATTATATACTCTTTTAGAGTTTTTCACATCAGCGTCTGCTGATGGTTTTTTCACTAAAGTTTAAGTGATAGCAAATCTCCTCAAGTCTTCGGGACTCTTCTCAGTATTCTTGTGGTCTTCAATGATGCCGTCGTTTGGATGGTTTCCACTCGTCCACCAACTTCCAAATCCTCCAGTCCCTTTAATAATCCTTTAGTTACTGTGCCAAAAGCACCAATCACAATTGTTACAATCGTCATTTTCATGTTCCATAGTTCCAATTCTCTAGCAAGGTCGAGGTACTTATTCTTCTTTTCACGTTCTTTCAATTTTTTTCTGTGGTCAGCCAGGACAGCAAAGTCGACAATTTTGCAATTTTTTTTTTGATGATTATTATAAGATCTGGTGTTCTAGCCGAGATTAGGTGATATTATTATTATTATTATTATTATTCACTCATTAGAGCTTTTCACATCAGAGTTTAGCTGATGGTTTTTCACTGGAGTCTGAGTGACAGCAAGTTTCCACAAGTCTCCAGGACTCTTCTCAGTAATCTGGCCTTTCTCAATAGTGCCGTCGTTTGGATGGTCTCCACCCGTCTGCCAACTTCCAAGTCCTCCAGTCCCTTTAGTAACCCTTTAGTTACTGTTCCAAATGCACCAATTACAATTAGTATAATTGTCACCTGCATGTTCCATAGTTTTTTCAATTCCCTAGCAAAGTCGAGGTACTTGTCCTTCTTTTCACATTCTTTCAGTTTCATTCTGTGGTCTGCCGGGACAGCAAAGTCGACTGTTTTGCAAGTTCTCTTTTTTTGTTGTTGATTATTGTTAAGTCTGGTCTTCTGGCCGAGATTAAATGATCCGTGTGTATGCCGAAGCCCCATAAGAGATATTATTATTATTATCATTATTGCTCCTTGAGATTTTTTCCCATCAGTGTTGGTTGATGGTCTTTCACAGGAGTTTGAGTGACAGCATGTCTCCTCAAGTCTCCAGGACTCTTATCTGTATTTTAGCCGATCCCAATAATACAGTAGTTTGGCAAATCTCCATTCGTCCTCTTATGTCTAAGTCCTATTGTCCCTTCATTATTCCTTTGGTGACTGGAAAAATAGCACCAATTATAACTGGTAGAAACATCCCTTTCATGTTCCACAGCTTTTTCAGGTCCCTAGTAAGGTTGACGTATTTATCATTATTTATTTACTCATTAGAGTTTTTCACATCAGCGTTAGCTGATTGTCTTTCATTGGAGATTGAGTGACAGCAAGTCTCCTCAAGTCTCCAGGACTCTTCTCAGTATTCTAGCCGTTTTCAATAATGCTGTTGTTTGGATGGTCTCCACTCGGCTGCCAACTTCCAAATGCTTCAGGCCCTTTAATAATTCTTTTAGTTACCGTGCCAAACGCACCAATCACAATTGGTATAATTGTCACCTTCATATTCCATAGTTTTTTCAATTCTATAGCAAGGTCAAAGTACTTATCTCTCTCTTATTTTTTCTCTCTTTTCGCATTCTTTTAGTTTTATTCTGTGGTCAGCCGGGACGGCAAAGTCGACATTATTATTATTATTTACTTATTAGTTTTTTACATCAGCGTCAGCTGATGGTTTTTCACTGGAGTTTGAGTGACAGCAAGTCCCCTCAATCTCTAGAACTCTTCTCAGTATTCTGGCCGTTCTCAATAATGCTGTTGTTTGGATGGTCTCCAATGGTCCTCCTGTTCCTTTAGTAATCCTTTAGTTACTGTATCAAAAGCACCGTAGTTTTTTTTAAATTCCCTAGCAAGGTCGAGGTACTTATCCTTCTTTTCACATTCTTTCAGTTTTATTCTATGCTCAGCCGGGACAGCAAAGTCGACAATTTTGCAAATTCTCTTTTTTTTTTGTTGATTATTATAGGACTGGTCTCCTGGCCGAGATTAGGCGATCCGACTGTATGTCAAAATCACAAAGGAGTTTATGTGTGTCATTTTCTAGGACAGGAGCTGGGTTGTGCATATACCATGATTATTATTATTATTATTATTATTATTATTATTATTATTATTCTACCTCTGCTAACATTTGCCTTTCTTCCTGGCTTCATCATTCATACCCTTCTCATGTTCCAACATTAATCTGTTAATTGCTTTTATTTCCTGTTTTATTTGTATATTTACTCATCTGTTCGTTTTCCGTTGTTTTTAGCACCTATTTATTTAATCAATTTATTTCTTCATTTTCTTTCTTTATTCATTTTCTTCATTTATCTATCTAATGTATTTATTTCTGATTTTTTTTTTATTTTATCATATTATATTCTATTTTCTTTTAGCATTTGGAGTTGTTAGTTTTCATGTGACATGGTAGAAATTTGTTTTCATGTCTGCATTTGGATATGAGTTCTAATCGCTTATTTAGGACTGGTAACTTTTTCTTCTTGGCAAAGGTTGCAGCCTACTGATGTATTGTAAACTGGTTTTATTGTTTTTACTTTCCAGGTCAACTCTGGTGTGTTTTGTTTGATTTTTGAGGTGTCAAACGTGTCTGGAAAGTGTTGTGCCTCCACTTTTTTGTTAAGTTATATTTTCTGAGTATAGCTTCATTTCATTGTACCTATATATATATATATATATATATATTCTATCATTTCTGTGGATATTACAGGGGCTTGCTATAAGACGTTAGTTTGTATGCAATTTCCGCTAAGGGGACATTCGTGTTTGATTTTGGAATTGCTTATAAATCTTTCTTTTTTTTGCGGTGTATTATAGATTTTCTAGTTGTTCTTCTATTTGTAGTACGCTTTTAGTAGAACTGTAGCTAAATTATTGTGAATTCCTACTGAACAGGTGATGTTCTCGTGGTGTAATGGTTAAAGCGATGGACAGCAGAACCGTAGTATGTGAGTTCGAACTCCAGTCGTATCTATTACGTTCACTTTGGGACAAATACTCTTGGGAAAGTTATTAACCCCCTTATCCTCCCAGCTATGGGTTAAATAGCATCACTGCTGTTCTTCTAGAAGTATGGCTTTGGCATTAAATAAATAAACCACGAAGGTTGATATGCTATGAAAAAAAAAACAAATCCTTCAAAACATTTTGTGTAATTTGTTTTATGTGGGGAAGTCTTGGTTGATTAGTTTTAGAAATATTTTTCACAGGTTTGTTCTTACGTTTTTTTTTTCAAATTTTGGTTGAACTAAGTAATGTTTCTGTTTCCCCTTCATTTTTTTAGTGCTGTCTGGGATTTATGACAGTTTGTCAGTGCAGTTTCGTTGTCGTCTTTAGCTTTGTTTAAGATGGTTTCTTATTCTTGACAGTCAGATAATCTGTGATTGATGAATTGTGGGAGTTTTGTGATTATAGTGGCTGAATGGTTGGAGAATATGTGTATGTAAAATGGAATATCATTTTGTTTTCTGAATGATCGGTAAGTTTCTTCATTTTTTTTAATTAAATGTTACATCTAAAATGTCGATTTCGTTTAGGTTGGTTTTAATAGCTCTGTCGAATTGTATATTTTTGAATGTTCGTATTTCTGATTTAAAAAATGTTATCTGATCTCGGTCAATTGCAGTTTCTCAGGATTATTAGTCCATCGTTTGTGCATAGAACTGTTCGTTGGTCATACCACTCTGAAAGGGAATATAATCAGCTTATTCAAAGCCCCGTTGATAGTGCTCAATAGTTACTTCAAGCAAAGATTGTTAACAAATTATTAGAATATAAGTTATCCGAAACCATAGAATTCTCGAAAAGCACCTGTCTGTTGCATTAAATAATCTAAGGGTTGATATTCCATTAAACCAATCAACCAATTAATCACTATTCAGGATCACATGACATTACTGATCTGGTACCTTGTTCAAAAGGGATCGTATGTCATTCCTATCACAGTTTGGGTGAAAATAAATGGTAAAAAGCGAAAACAAAAACAAAAACAAAACGCCAACTTTTATACCATTTTATTAGATCAATGATATTATTGTTTGTTGTTTAGACGTTGTCAGTGAGGGCTGCTATGTCGGTGACGACTAATCGTTGGCTTAGTTGGGAAAAACACACAGCTCGTTTTAGCGATTAGAAGGTTTATTGTTTTCCTATTTACCAACCCCTACGCTCGGGCAGGATATGACACAAGGTCAATTTTTAAGCGGAGTTTAACAGGTTTAAATTCAGAGTTTTCCTTCTCCTAGACTAGTTGCCTCACCAAGGCTGAAGAACCTAGTCTGTCCTACTATTTACCCATAGCTGGAGGGAGAATAATTGGATTCATACCTTTCCCAAGGGTATTAGTGCTATGTGAAATGCAATGAGTTTCGTCCAGGATTTGAACTCGTGTCGCCGAGTTCATTTCCTACGACGATAACAATTACACCAATTTATTTATTTTCTTCTATTGGGTCCGTGAAAGCCGGAATAAATTAAGAACGGACAACACGTTCGGAGGAATTTTCTTCGTTTTTCTTGGAAAAGGATTTTCGAGTATCTTCCTCGTCCTCCGTTTATATCGAAACGTTTGTCTCCTCGCACCGTAGCAAGCAAAAGAGAAAAATGGACTGAAACACGAAATCCGATATATATATAATTTAACACAACAAACACTGATTCGCTAATTAAACGGCCAACTTTTTCTTATCATACAAATTTTCCCCTAGGTTTTTGTATTTTGCATTTTTAAACTTCCATCGTTGACTCAAAAGCGCTAATATCACCCCTAATGGTCCTGACGATGGTTCAGTAGAACCGAAACACTATAGTGTCAATCCCTTAATAAATCTCTCCTTCCTCTTGGATCGTTGTTATCAATTTTCTATATATTGGCGGATTACAATCCTTTGTTTACTTTTATTTCTTTATTTACTTTTCACATATATATATATAAATAAATATATATATATATATATATATATATATATATATATATATATATATGTGTGTGTGTGTGTGTGTGTGAATAATGTTTTCAGAAGCTTACTAATGAATAAAATATCTTTAAAAACGATTTAAAGTATCAAAAAATTCTTAAATAGGGACCCTTTATTCGGTTACACCTCACAAGAGAATCTTATAGGTAACACTCGTGGGGAATTTAAAATTTCTGTGGTGACTGGTGACAGTCTTTTTTCATAAAACCGTCACCAGTCATCACCCAAATTTTGAATTACTTACGAGTGTTTCGGATAAAATTCTCTGATAAGGTGTAACCGAAATAAAGGGTCCCTTTTAAAATTATTTTGATATTTTAAATAATTTTATAAAATATTTTAGTGATGAGTACGCAGTTGAAAATAATATTCCTATTTTGAACGTACCGCAATATATAAAGAGAGAGAGAGAGAGAGAGAGAGAGAGGGGAGAGATTCACTGGAGTTTACAGAACACACAATCGTCATTTCTACTTCAGATGGGTGACATCTACCGATCCTTGTCACCACTTGGTCACTTCAGTTTGGAGTACCAGATCAAGCGTATCAAGTTACAGCTTGCTCAATCGAAAAGATGTTCAAATCTGTTAATTCATTTTTCTTTCAGCCGCTTTGTGGATATCTTGTCTGATATCATTTGCAAACACATCAACAATTGTTATATTTGATAAAAAAAAAAAAGAAGATATATCGTACGCAAATTTTTTGATTTTTGATTGGTATTATTGTTAGTCGATGTACCAGTACATTGGCCCAGCAGTTAGAGTGTTCGCCAAAGCCCCAGGAGACCGGGGTTCAATCTCAGGTCGAATCATACCAAAGTCTCAAAAATAGTACTTGATGACTCCTTGCTTAACACTCAGCATTATAAGGTACGGATCATGGGTAAAGTGAAGCAATCAATGGAAAGGAGTAGCGACTTTCCCTACACCTTGGTGTAGTAGTTATTGAAAAGGAGCCTTCGGGTCCACCTCGACTCCAGTCGCCAACTTTACTAAGACGGGCTTAGAATACACTAATTGTATTTCCTGTTGAAGGTTAAGACCCCCTCCCCACAAAAAAGGGTGTCGCTATACATCTGATTGAGAAGCTACACTTCTAGAGCTCTGGTGAGTGTATAGTACTTCTCCATTATTCTCAGGTCCACTCTGAACAGGAGTTGTAGTACTTGTTAGGATCCCATTTATTTGCCAAATAGATCTACAGAACTACATGTTTTCATTCTTTCAGCTACTTATTTCTCATTTTCTGAGATTGGCTGTTGGTTACATGAGTTTAGTTAAACTTTTCTTTTTATGTGTTAGCTCGAAAAATCCCATGTTAATTCACTCTTAAATGTCATCAATATACGACTACCGAAGGCATTGCCTGCTATCAAGAGGTTATCGGTCATATGGAAGTCAAACCTATCTGATAAAATAAAGCATCTGCGGTCGTGTCGATTTAACTATATGGATGCACAATATGGACGCTGACAAAGCGTACAGAGAAAAAGCTTGATGGGAATTGAGTAAGAATGCTACGAGCCACATTGATTAAATCCTAGAAGCAGCAGTTGTACGGACAACTACCTCCCATCTCTAAAACCATTCAAATAAAACATGCAAGACACTGCTAGAGAAATAAGAACGAACTCATAAGTGAACTTTTCTTTTGTGCCCCATTTACACGGACGTACAAGAGTTGAACAACTAACTAGAACCTTTCTATAACAGTCGTGTACAGAAGAGGACTGTAATTTAGAGAACTTGCCGGAAGCAATGAATGATAGAGACAAATGGCGCGCATGCGCAAGAAAAAAAGAGTGCTAACAGCATGGCATGATGATATATATATTTATATATATGTATGTATGTATAATGATATATATATATATATATTATATCATGATGAAAATGAATATATATATATATATATATATATATATATAAAATTGACGCACTCGTTGCTCCTAACGTATGAATGTCCAGCTGTTAAGGTAAATATGATAACCATTGAACCACATACACAGGTAATTTGTTTAGAATGCTCAAGGCTTGAGTCTGACCAGCCGAGAGCAGCAGCATCTATGAAGCATAAAAATATTTTTAAAATGCATTTTTCAATTTACGTTCAAAGTGGTAAAAACTTGCCCTATCGACATGGCCAAGCATACGCTAACTTTATCCCTTTAAAGACTGTTCATGGTGTGACACTAAACTACATCCGGTGAGGAAGAAGCAGACCTTAAACTTTGGGGAGTGTAAAACCTCTCCATTGACATTATTCCCTGGAGCACAATAACCCGGCAATAATTGTTTGGGTCTCATCTATGGATTAAACTGATCTGTTTCAGATGATGAAGACTTTACCAGTTAAAAATCGCTGTGAATATACATTGTTCTACTGAATATAATTGGAGACAGTGATTGTTAAACTGGCAAGGGTTAACATGTCTTAAAAACCTCTGCTGATGGATGAGACACAAAAAAAGGAAGATATTCTGCCTGGATATTACATTCAATTGAATCTGATGTCAAGGGAGTATGGAATACCTAACCATTGCCGTTTCTTCCCGGTCCATTCTGTCTCTGATTGGTAGTGCTTTGTAGGCTCCCTCTCTAGGACTGTTGGAAGACTAAACGGAGTGGTCTCCCTTGTCACAGGGTTTGAGGAACTCTACTTGGTTACCAGTCCTTTATGCCCAATAATAGGATGAATCAGTGAATCCAGCTCTTTCATGAACTGGACTTGCGAAGAACAGACGTGGTAATTCGCTTCTTAGCAGTGAGCTCATGAGGCCTCCGCTCTTTATTATCCAGAACTGAGAAAAGGAAGTAGTTTCCAACTTTTAGCTGTATGAACTTTTCTGTTTGTTCCTTGAACACTTGTGACTCTTGTTTAGCTTGGGGACAGGATCATAGTTCTGTACTCGTATTGTTTGGTTTGGTTTAATGGCATATCAACCTTTGTGGGTAATCTAATGCCAAAGCTATTCTACTAGAAGAACCGTAGTGGTACTATTTAACCCATAGCTGGGAGGATAAGGGGGTTCATACCATTCCCAAGGGTATTTGGCCGAAAGTAAACGTAATAGCACGACTGGGGTACGAAGTCGCTTATTACGATTCTGCAGTCCATCCCTTTAATAATTACACCACGAAGACACCCCTTACTCGTATTGTGTACAATTAGATGTCATATCATATTAATTAACTTGCTCTGTTTCCTACCAAATATTCCGTGTAAGGTTACTCTTTCTGGGATAACCTTAAGTATTATAAAAAACGGGTGTTATCTACAAATTAACAGTAGATCTGTTTAGAATTATTCGTGTTTCATTCAACATTGCGCAATAAATACATTTAAAAAAAAAAGTATAACATTTTTAAGAAACGATTGCACAAAAATGTAAATATGAACGTTTAATGAACACGATTCCCTAACCTCTGTGCTTAAATTAATTTGACATGTTGATATGCCATTAAAATCAATCGAATATGAATGTACAATGAACTCGACGCCTTAACTTCTCGGCATAAAATAACCCTTGACGGGTTCATATGCAATTACAATCAATCTGCTATGAACGTATAATGAACAAGATTTTCATTAATTCTATTTGCCCAGTCGGCTGGGGCTGTATAATATACCGACTGCTTCTCTACAGAGGGCATGACCCCCCCGCCCCAACGAGTGTCCTGAAATATGACACTAAACAATCTGATGGTGAGGTTCCAGCAATGCTGGAGATTTGGAGAATGTGGAGTACCCCTTTATTGTTATTGCTCCCAGGTCCACTCTGGCCCGGAGTGGTAGCACCTGATAAGGGTCCTAACTATGGGTTAAATAGAACTAAACCGTGCTTCTTTCACTATACTGATTTTTGCATTAAAACTGCGTATTTATGCTAAACTGAATTGTTTAAAATAGAACTGTTTTGACATTGGAACTGCGTACTAGTGCTGAACTGAATTGCTCGAAATAGAACTGTTTTGACGTCTAAACTGTGTACTTATGCTGAACTGAATTATCTGAAAAAAACTGTTGGACATTTAACTCTGTGTATTGCCCAGTCGGCTGGGGCCGTAGAATACACTGACTGTACCTCTTCAGAGGGGTAAGACCCCTCCTAACGAGTGTCCTGTATATGACACTAAACAATCTGATGGTGAGGTTCCAGCAGTGCGGGAGCTTTAGGGAATGCAGAGTACCTCTTCATTGCCATCGCTCCCGGAGTGGTAGCACCTGATAGGGCCCTATCTATGGGTTAAATAGAACTAACAGCATACTTATGCTAAAATGAATTGTTTGAGTAAACTGAATAGCTTGAAATAGAAATGTTTTTGACAATTAAACCGTACTTACATTTAAACTGCGTGCTTATGCTTAACTGAACTATTTGAAATAGAAGTGTTTTTCGACATTAAAATGGTATTTACACTTAACTGAATTGTTACATATAACTGCTTGAATAGTTTGAAATAGAAATGTTTTTGACAATTAAACTGTGTATTTATACTAAACTGAATTATTTTTAATAGAACAGATTATTTAAATAAAAATGGAATTGGCGTTAAATAACCGACAAAGGTTGATATGCCATAACAAACCTAACAAACCAAACCAAACCTTAATTCTATGCATAAAATTACCTTTGACAGGTTGAAATACCGTTAAATTCGATCAATCAGTTAAACTTATCTGTTGGAGAGACATCAATTGTGGAGTGTTTGGGAATTGGTCTGTTGATGCATTATGGCATACCAACAGTTGTGGGCTATTCAATGTCAAATACTGTTAATATAGTTTGTAGGTAAATTTATCTTTAAACCAGTTTTTTTAGAGGGTTGCTAGAGCGTATATGTTTGCAAATATTTAAGATTGTTTTTAGTATTTTTATCAGACACAAATAATTCTATTTTATATTAATTATTTCTTTGCATATTGTTAAATGGTTTCAAATATTGCTATTTCACATTAGTGATTCTATTCAAGTATTCGTAAGTTTTATAAACAATTTGCACATAGCTGTATAGTTTCAAATAACTAATTATGATAATACTTAATAAACTGATAGATAAGATCCTCAGAGGTACTGCCAATCCCAGTTAGAGTGGACCTGCGAGTAATAGCAATAAAGAGGTACACTACTCAAAGCTCTAGGATTAGAGCCTCACTATTAGATGCTATTTAATTTTATACCCGGTGTTCTCTGAACCCTCTGCAGAGATTCAGACAGCGTATTCTACTAACCCAAACGACAGGGCGATCTTTGAGGATTGTAGAGTCTCGGCTCTGTTGTCATTGCTCTTTGGAAATAACTGTTACGGTACCATCTATGGGTAAAAAAAAGATCTGATTAAGATAATAAAGTCTTTACCCGTTTAAAAGATTGCAAAGATTCGTTATTCAGTGCATATAATTGGAGACCATAATTAAGCTGATTTCGGTATAAAATGATCCAAGAGTTGACATGATCTAAAAACCAACCAACCAACCAACCAATGTGATAAAATACTTCCGTTGAATCTAAAGTACGCTGTGAGATAGAAAAGTTCGGAAACAATTGTTTTATTGATTATTATAGTTTTTATTAAATATTTCACATACTTTATTCAAAAATGCATCTAAATTATTTCAGTTCTGCTCAATTAGGCCTAGACATCTGTTTAATTGAGCCGTGTCATGTTATTCTCGTTGCGTCCCAATTAAATGGAATTTTATAGCAATATATTGCTAGCATATCATATCTTACCTATTTGTTGTTTCTTGTTTTATGTGCATCCGCACAGGTACATAGATATGCATTTCCATAAATAGAGTTACCACAGACGTATGATCATTATTATCATTATTAATATCATTATTATTAAGTCGGCATGTATGTAAGTTGGTTGGAAGAAGATATTGATATACAGACTCTTTCTCAAAGTGACTTGAGTCATTACCTAAACTGGCAGGTTCGTATTTCTATGTCCGGTTCGGTCGTTACGTCGATCAGAGAACACATTAACGAGATGCGGTGTCGCCACTTGCCGTACCTAAAGTATAAACAGTAAAGTTTAATGGCTAGTGCCAATTCGAAAACGAGGCTAGATGTCGGAAGTGAGTTAATTATATGAGTCAAGTAATTTATCTTCTTTCATCGCTTGCTTCCATTCATTATTTCCCCACCATTTTTTTCTTTCGTTCTCAATGTTGCCGATTCTTTACTTGCGGGTCTTTCGACGAATTTATCTGAAACTGTTTAAGTCTGTGGAATTAGACCGTTTCCCTGTTCAGTGCCACATGAGGATAATTGATGTTTCTGCTATTTTACCTGTTAGTTGAAAAAAAGTTTATGTTGAAGGTGTTAATTTCTGTCTTCGTGGGGTTTTTTTTTGCGTATTGTTCATAAATCTTCATTTCCTTACCTATCTCTCTATCTATCTGACTGTAATGCTACTACTGCTAATAATAATAATAATAATAATTATATATATATATATATATATATATATATATATATATATATACATTATGGGGGTTGTGGCTGTGTAAGACACGGTGACCTGAGTTCAAATCCTGGACGAGGATGTTAGCATTTCACATATCGATAATAACCTTGCGAAAAGTATGAATCCACTTATCTTCCCTTTCAACTATGTTTAAATAGTTGAAGAAACGGGCTCTTTAACCTTGGTATGGTAACGGGTCTAGAAGAAACTTAAACCAGTTAAACTCCATTTCAAAATTGACTTCGAGTCGAAACCTGCTCGTGAAGGGGGATTGGATATATATCAGTCTATTAATATCTATCTATCTATCTATCTATCTATCTATCTATCCCAGCTTGTAAGTGATCAAGTTCGATCTCCAATCACACTCTAACTATTACTTTCGCAGTACACTTGGGAAAGATATGAACACCAGTATCGCAGCTTTCGCTTTGGAAGTAAACAACTCACGTAAGTTGATATGCCATTAAACAAAGAAAACCTACCTCAATCTATGGGTTATCTAGTTCCATCTGTTCATATCTACCTTATTTTGTGTTTCCTTCGTTTTCACTCTCTCTCTCTCTCTTTCTCTCTCTGCACACGCACTCTCTCACGCACACACTCACACACACACATATATATATATATATATATATATATATATATATATATATATATATATAATGCGTGTGTTAGTTTGTTTTCTGTGTTTAAAAGACTCGTGGGTTATTTAATGCTAAAGCCATCCTTCTATAAGAACAGTAGTGGTAATATTTAACCCATAACTGGAAGGATAAGGGGATTTATACCTTTCTCAAGAGTATTTATCCGAAAGTGAACGTAATAGGGTGACTGGAGTTCGAACTCGCTTACTATGATCCAACAGTCCAGTGCTTTAACCATTACTCAATAAAGACACCCCAAGTGTGCTTAATTAATATTTCAGTATGTTCATTATCTATTTATCCTATGTCATTATCTTCAGCTCTCTCTCTCTCTCTCTCTCTCTCTCTCTCTCGTTCTCGCTTATAATATCATTAGAATGCTAAAAAACAAAAGAACACCAGCGTGGCGAATAAAGCCTTCATTAGATGATGGTTCTTAGTCAAGCGTGGTTTCAAAGCCAAAGTCAGAGTGCCCCCCCCGTATCAAATAATACTACCAGACTTTATAGGTTTTCAGTCTGATCGTGTGACTGTTAGATCAAGATGAAGTCTCTTTGTATAATACATTGTATAATACTTTATTGTACTTTAAAACAATAAAGCGTTCATTCAATGATATAAGATGGTTGGTTGTTTGGTGTTTGTTTTGCTTTACAGCGTATCAACTTTTTATGTGTTATTTAACGCCTAATTAAGTTATTCTGATAAAAGTTCTAACAATTCAGTTTAGTATAAGTACAGATTTTTGTTTACAGCCAGTTAAATGTCAAAATAGTTCTATTTCAAACAATTCAGTTTAGCATAATACTTAGTTTAGCTGTCAAAACAGTTCTATTTCAACCAATTCAGTTTAGTATAAGTACGTGATTTAATTGTCAAAACAGTTCTATTTCAAGCAATTCAGTTTAGGATAAGTATGTGTTTTGATTGCCAAAACTGTTCTATTTCAAATAATTCAGTTTAGCATTAGTACATAGTTTGAATGGTAACAACAGTTGTATTTCAAAAAATTCAGTTTAGCATTAGTATACAGTTTAATTCTATTTGATCCATAGAGAGAACCCTATTAGGTGCTACTAGTCTGAACCAGAGTGGACCTGGGAGCAATGGCAATGAAGGGATGCTCCGCATTCCCAAAGCCCAGCACTAGTGAAGCCTCACTATCAGATTGTTTAGTGCTTTATCCAGGACACTCGTTGGGTGAGTCGTACTCCTCTGTAGAGAAGCAGTTGGAGTATTCTACATTTCCAGTATAAGATGGAGAAAAGCTAGATAGAATCTAAAGAATGCTACTAGCTTTTTTGGACAAATCCATAAAGAACCGCCTATAAAACAGCACCTCTAAAATCACTACCCCCCATCCATTTAATTAAAACAAACTAGACATGGTGAGCACGAATGAAGACGTAATGACGAACTCATAAGCGCCGTTCTCTGATGGACTCGTACATAGTGATACAGCAGTGTCATTCGGATAGCAAAGACTTACATAGACTAGCTCTGTGCGGACACTGAATGCAGTCAAGAGGATCTCTCCGGTGCAATGGGAAATTGGGATGAAAGAAAGAAAGAGAGAGAGAGAGAGAGAGAGAGAGAGAGAGAACGCCGTACTATCAGCATGACTTGATGATGATCTATCTATCTGTTTTTTCTGTTCATATCTATCTCATTTAGTTTATCTCTCTCTCTCTCTCTCTATATATATATATATATATATATATAAAGAACATCTGTGTCTCCAGTAAAGTCTTAATTAGATGATGACAGGAAGGATTATGGGACCAAATTATCATGACTACTAACCCAGAGCTTACCAGAAGTATTTTACGATACCATCGGACCCGGTTTTCCGGTCACATTCTAAAAATAGCTCATGAAAATGTAATCTTGTCCTGTAACCCTTATTTTGAATTTACAACTTACAACCAATGCAAATGATCCCATCAACAAACCATTAATTCAATGATGTAAGATTTGATTCAACTAACTTGATGTCATGTCATTAAACTAAACGAAGAATAGAATTTCCGAGAAATTCACGTGCGAAGTCAGTGAATTTACGTGCGAAGAACAAGTAAGATGATTATTCTATTTGGTAGGCAGTTTATTTAGTCAATTAAGCATTGTCTGGTTTAAGATAATGAGTTATTTACAATATCTGATATTATTGAGAGGTCAAATCACGAGATTTTTTAGGTGGTTTAACTTTAGTGAATAAATGAGAGGGCAGAATCTCCGAGGCATTATGGCTAAAGGTTTGGACTGCGTCCTCGATGTAAATATGTTCGAACTCCTGTCGCGCAATTACGTTCACTTTTGGACTAATACATTTGTGCAAGGCAAGAATCCCTGGATCCTTCCGGCAAAGGGTTAAATCATATCCCTGTTTTTCTTCTACAAAGGTAGCTTTGGCTTTAAATAACCCACGAATGCTGATATACCACCAAAAAACAAAGAAAACAAAGAATTAAATGAGACCTGTTAATTTAATCGTGAATCGACAATGACATTGTTATTTACTAAGCTTAACTTAGATGAGGTACAAAGCTAGAAGTGTGGGGCACCCGGTGAGAATTAAACTCATAAAAAATGTCTGTTAATCGAACTTGCTAACAATTACACCACGTGAGGCATCCTTCAAAAATAAGCATAGATTAAAAATAAGCTTAGATTTTGGCTCAAAACTATATAGGGTATACAGTGAAGATCGAAATCACTAGTCAGTAACATTAGATCACGAGACTTGCTTGTTAACCATTACATCCATGATCCGATTATATGGATTGTTTAAATAACAGACCATTTGTTGCTTGTCAGAAAAATTTGACTTTTTCTTTCTATTGTTGTACAATAAGTCATTAAATTGAATGAGAATAGAATTTTCGTCAAATCAATCTATAAGAAGTTATTTCAATGATGATGATTTGCTGCAGCCATCTTGTTCTATAAATGAGATGGTAACGGCAAATTTAACTGGAAAGTTGAGACAACGTTTAACATTGTTCAAATTAGAACGACTATTTTAAAGGTGCCAAGTTTAAATTATCTAGTTAGATTAGCTGAGTTTGGTATAACGTCAGAGGAATAGGGTATCCAGTGAGAATGGAACTCATCACTAATTGCCTGGTTACGTAGCACGCTAACTATTACACCATGTTTGATGGGCAACCAGTCTACGGGAAGGACAAATCTAAATTTAAGGCTTGTAACTGTTGCAATGAATCTTGTTTGGACATTTTCTGCGACGATATAATACATGACCAAAAATTACGTGTACTCCATCCCATGCAGTTGTGGTAAAGTATACAAAGGCGCGATATGCCACCCACTAAAAATAAGGCTAGAGGAACATCAAAAGCTGTATGTTGGAGAAAAGTCGAAAAGTCGGGTATGGCTGACGTTATATAGAAAGGAAACGAAACTAAAACCATCTGCCTTTGTGGGATGAAAGTTAAAATAATTGATTGGGAAGAACGCTGAAGGATAAGACGTGTTAAAGAAGCAGCGCTTATACTGGACAACAGTAGCCTGCATAGAGATTAATACGATTTGGAAACCATTAATTAAAAAGGCTCGATAAAAGAAATGCGACATGAAATTAAGTAAAAAATCATCTGATATGATAGTAGCGAGGAGTACCTCATGAGTTGATGGAGACATTGGGTTTATAAATCACAAAAATGCACCCTGAACTGTTTGGCGCAGTGAATAAGGGGTCTGGTTGGAAACTGCTCCGGAGTGAAATCATCTGGTTCAATCCCTAGTACGGGTCAGAATAACAAGGAATTCTTATTATAACTTAATACTTGTACCTGGTCATGGTTAACAGAATTGAAACAGTGTACTTGCATGGATTGAATAAAGGGCTCCCGAGTTCGAAATGAAGAAGGCCGAAGGACATATCGACCGAAAGGATGTGAGTGCAACAATAAAGATGAGGTCAATAGTCTGAATATTCTAAGTAATAACAATTACCAATCTTCATCTCTGAAATTTAGACAAGTAATGATATAAAATGAATTTATTTTAAAAATTGGGCCCCGACAGTGTGTGGCCTTTAGCTATAACTTATTCAGCTCATTGGTAAGTCCAGCACTCTTTTATTATCTAGCACAACGATAATCGATTTCTTTGTGTTGTGTCGAATTCAACTATAGTCGATTTTCTGGCATCATGCCGTGTGTCTGTAATTTAATTCTTAGGACGTGTGCAAATATAATCGAATTTCATTCCACGTTCTGCTTTTAAAACAGTCATCTTTAGCAGTCATTGGGAGGTAATGAACATTGAAAAATCTGTCTGCAAAATAGGTAACGACAGTATTGTAACAGAAAGAATTAGACACGTTTGGTAAAACGTAAAAAAAGTTTAAAAAGTGCAACGTGAAAAAAATTTAAAAGATAAAGAAAAAGAGACCGAAAAAGAAAAAAAAAATGGACAGAAAATTAAACGGTTTAAAGAGATTTCCCCTCAGAAATGACCAAGCCTCACATTCGTTAAAAGGTTGTCGATCGTTCTCTGTTGTGGATGGAAGAACGATTGATTCAAACGGTAATTTTGTTGAAGTTGAATAAATTGTAATGTGCTGACGAAAAGTCTCTTGTGAAGTTTTCTGTCAGACTCTCATCTGCAGATTTGGCGTCATTCGCACTAAATTGGAAATTGCAAAGGCGAAATGGGAATTGTGCAAAAAGCTAAAATTTCATCATAAAGAGAGAGAACCTTGTAAAAAGACTTGTTGATGGAGACTGTCCCGCTATAATTGCTATATACCCATAATGGCAGATAAAGGACAATAGTTGGTTATAAAAATATGTCTTTTTATTCTTTCATAAGGGGTTGAATCCCTGTAGGGTGTTAGATGGACTGAGGGAGATAAAGACAGATCGCTATATTGACCCTTAACTTCTTCTTCTTTTGACCATACTAAGCTGTGTTATCTTCAAGACCCCACTCGGTACTTCTGGTTCTTGGCCGGGATTACCCAACCGGTGAATATGAGACCGCCGTCCCCAGTGGAGCGCTCTCAGTGACGGTTAGCTGTGTCTGTCCCAGATCCTCACTGACTCCAGCTGGACAAGTAGACATGCGTATATATTATTTCATAACGCCAACAACTCCTGGTAAATCAGGTGACTGTTTCCGCTTTTTTACACAGGTGCGTATCTGAATGACGGATCGGTCAATGGTCAATATGCAGCATAATACTTAGAAGTATCCTAGGAACTTAAGAAGACTTGCTGTCACAGACTTAAAGCTAAAGTGAAAAACTCGCAAAAAGCTAAAAAGAAATGCTTATTACAAAACATCCCATAAACCCTTTTGGTTTCGCTTTGTAATGGTGGTCCGTGTTGATATATAAGCTTCTATTCAAGAAGGAGTGAATTCTAATTAGCGTTTGCGAGTTAATGATATAAATCGAGAATTTAGATGATAAAATTTTTTTTTTAAATAATTGCAAAAATGATCATTCAGCTGCAAATTGTTCTGTTATAAAAAATGATTTTAAGTATATTGCTAGAATAAAAACCTCCCAATCATATGTCCTTTTCGCTGGTTACACACACACGTACATACATACACCAACACAGACTCAGACACACCCACACATATATATCTGAACACACACACACACACACATATAAATATATATATATATATATATATATAGACACACACCCATACATATTTATACACATGCATACACACGTACTCATGTATATGTATATGAGCACACACACACACACACACACACACACACACACACACGTACACACACACACATATATATATATATATATATATGCGCGTCAGGACTAGGGCTCGGCACCACTTTCTCAAGCCCGAGTCAACTCTAATTCTGTCCAACTAAATTGATTTAAATTGTACGGCTACAGCCTTATATATATATATATATATATATATATATATATATATAGCGTCTTGTCATCCACAAACAGTCTGTTTCACTGTATCATAACTCTTCAATGTGGCTAGACACATAGAACGTTTGAAGATGAAATCAAAACGCGCCCAACTTTACGTTCGACTTATTATCATGTCGCTCACCCAGCAGACGACCTACGTCAGCTCAGGAATTTTAAGGCATTTTGTAGTGACTTTCATTTGTTTACATTTTGCCTTACCGACACCAGAAGGATCAATTCATTAGAAGAGCTTGGCATTACGCAAGTGGCAGCCGTTAATTCCTTCGCCAGAGTGCTCAACACCTCGGGGGAGGGGAGCGTATATATATATATATATATATACGAGGATCATGAAATAAGTTTCCAGACTTTTTTCATATGGGCCTTTTTATTGATAGTACACACATGAAACTCTAGTCCCTTTCGAAGTAATCTCCTCCAGATGCAATGCACTTGTTGTATCGTTCCAACAACTTCTGGAAGGCCCCATGGAAGTCCTCTTGTGTGAGCGTGTCAATGACCTTCGTCACAGCCTCTTTCATCTCCTCAATTGTCTCATAACGACAGCCTCTGAGCTTAAGGAATAAGCAAAAGTGACAGGGAGTAAGGTCTCGACTATAGGGAGGCTGAGGAAGTGTCTTGAGGCCCATCTTAGTCAAATAATGGAGGTGCCCGTGGTGTAATAGTTATCGTCGTAGGAAATGGACACGCGACACGAGTTCAAATCCTGGACGAGGTTGATTGCATTTCACATAGCACTAATACCCTTGGGAAAGGTATGAATCCAATTATTCTCCCTCCAACTATGGGTAAATAGTAGGACAGACTAGGTTCTTCAGCCTTGATTAGGCAACTAGTCTAGGAGAAGGAAAACTCTGAATTCAAACCTGTTAAACTCCGCTTAAAAATTGACCTTGTGTCATATCCTGCCCGAGCGGAGGGGTTGGTAAATATGATCTTGGTCAAATAGTCTTTGACAAGGATGGAGTTGGGGACTGGTGCATTGTTCTGGTGGAAATGCCACTGACCCGATTTGAAGAGTGCTGGCCTCTTCCGACGGAATCTCTTCCTGAACTCCCTTAAAACCTTAAGATAGAAACCCTAACCCTAACCTTAACCCACGGGCCAATCAATTCTGGTATATTGACTTCCTTACTCCTCCCACACCACTCATCATCCCTCACAGACACCCTGTCTTCCTTCAATCTCTTATGCCACTCAAAAACTCATGCTCGATTCATGCAAGATGGTCGAAAAGCAGTCTGAAGCATTCCATAGGTTTCTGTGGCATTTTTTCCAAGTTTAAAACAGAATTTTATTGTATATTGTTCTTCTAAAGTGTCCTCACGTCCAGATTGCATTTTTGAAATTCACCAGCTGTGACAATCAGGCTTTCGTAGGGTGTATTCCAATTGCTGCTGTAGCGGTTCATTTGAAGCTGAAATTGGTCAGTCATCTCATAAGATGTATAGCAATAACATACTGACTTTTCAAGAGTCTACGATAATTTTAAATGCCTGTACTAGAAAAGTCTGGAAACCTATTGAATGCACCACGTATATATATATATATATATATATATATAAAGGAAATGATTGTTACGAATAAGAAAACAGAAATTAGAATAATCATTAGGGAACAACAGTCTACGAATGAACAGCCATTTACTTCTGTGGCTAGGGTTCCTGTGGTAGTGTAATGTAATGGTGCAAGCAAGACTAGCAAAACTTCACAAGGGAGTTCGTGTCTCATTGGATTCTTCCCTCATATGGTCTTGTGCCACATCTAAGCAAAAAGCTTAATAAATTACTACTTTTGTGACTAGGGCTCCCCAGTTGGTGTAATGTTTAGCCAGATCGACGAGCGAACCATAACGAGTGAGTTCGGGTCACATTGGCTTAACCATTCATACGGCCTTGTGCCATATTTTAGCAAAAAGCTTAGTAAATTGCTACTTCTGTGGCTATATATAGATCATTGATTTAACAATTATATAGAATTGGTTTTGTTTTGTTCGGTTTCTTTGTTTAATGGCATATCAAATTTCGTGGGTTATTTACTGTCAAATCTATCCTTACTGAACATTGGTCTTACTAATCAACACATAGCTTGGTTTTGAGTTAGGATACGTTGTAATACCGAAAAGTCAAAATTTATCGCCTGCTTTTTAATTACGAGCTCTCTTTATAATTTGCCAGTTGAAGAGATGATCTGCGCCACCTTTTCTATTGTAGGTATTTAACCCAAATCCATTGTTACACATGTCAATAGTTCTATTTCAAACAATTCAGCTTAGTATAAGTATATTTTTGTTTACTCACAATACAGTGGTTGATATGCCATAAAACTAAACCAAACCAAATCAAACCAAATCATATTTATTCAATATATATGTATAAAGAGGTTTGGCATTAAATAACCTACAATGGTTGATATACCATGAAACCCAACCAAATCAAACCAAATCATATATTTTTAATATATAAGTGTAAGCAGGACTTGGCCTAACATAACCAACACTAGTTGATATGTCAAAAAACTAAACCAAACTAAACCAAACCCAACCAAACCTTCTCAGGTAAAATCTATGCCCAGAGGTTAGGGAATCGCGTTCTTTGTACGTTCATGTTTACATTGTTTCGTGTAAATGTTTTTAAAGATGTCATTTTATTTGTGCATGGTCCTATCAAATTGGAATGATTTTAAAGATGTCTATTTGACTCCTAGATGGACCCCTAACAGGTCCTACCACTCCGGGACAGAGTGAACGTATAAGTAGCAGCAATGAAAGGATACTCTAACTCCTGGGATTTCCAGAACTGAAGCTTCACCATATGATGCAGTTTAATGTCAAACTCAGGACACCTCTTTTTTTTTGGGGGGGGGGTCTTAATCATCTGCCGGGCATACAGTCAGGGTGCTCATTTAGAGGGTGAAGCCTCTGTATAATACGAAAGAGAAGCAAAAAACAGTTAGGGGTTATATTTCCAGATTATCTAAAAATTAAATTTTCCTGTCTTGTTCACTTGGCCCCCTTTTTTTAACAACCACTCCCTTTATTTAACCACTTTCTCTCCCAGGGCTACGAATTACGAACTCTCATCTCTCTCCTGCGCTATTTTTCCGTCAAAGCAGGACCAACTTCTGATCGCGTGCCGGCATTGGCCCTAACTGAAAAAAGCAAAAAAAAAAAAAATGGCTGTCAATGTCACATTTGGCCATATCCGTTATGTAATTTATTGCAGCCGAGACGATGACACATTCTTTATGAGAATTAGTTCTCCTGGTTTTTCTGTTCTTTGGATTGGTGGTACGTCTCCAGAGTGGAGTTGGGGTTTTAAACGGTTGACGCTGCCGTCATCATGTAACCTGATAAGGCTGTCTGTTTTATCATTACACATATCGTTACGTTTTCGATGTTGCCCTAAAATGTCGAACAAGAGCAGCTAATAATGTTTTAAACTTCATTTTAATGTTGTAGTTTAGAAAACTAAGCAGTCTATATTAGTATCTGTCTGTCTGTGCGTCCAGTGAAAAAAATTGTCTGAAGATGACGGAGGATTTCCTGTTGGTTGGTTGTTGTTTTATGACATATGAACATAAATGGTTTATTTAAAGCCAAATCCAGTTTTATATATATATATACCAACACCTCCGCACGTGTAGGATATGACACAAGGTCAATTTTCCACCTGAGTTAAAAAGGTTTGAATCCAGAGTTTCATTGTACTTTTTACGCTTAGCTGGAAGGAGAATAGTTGGATTCATTCCTTTCCTAAGGGTATTAGTACGATGTGCCCGTGGTGTAATGGTTATCGTTGTAGGAAGTGGACACGGCGACACGAGTTCACATCCTGGACGAGACTGATTGCATTTCACATAGCACTAATACTCTTGAGAAAGGTATGAATCCAATTATTCTCCCTCCAGCTATGGGTAAATAGTAGGACTGGGTTCTTCAGCCTTGGTGAGGCAACTAGTCTAGGAGAAGGAAAACTCTGAATTTAAACCTGTTAAACTCCGCTTAAAAATTGACCTTGTGTCATATCCTGCCCGAGCGGAGGGGTTGGTAAATAGGATTAGTACGATGTGAAATGCAACTGTCTCGTCGAAGATTTGAACTCTTGTCACCCAGTCCAGTTCCTACGACGATAACCACTGCACTATGGCCATTCCATTATATATATATATATATATATATATATATAGTTTGTAAGTAATATTTTTTGAAACGAGTTGTTAGAGCTCATTTGTTTGAACTCACTTAAATGGTTTCAAGTAGTCCTTTCAAACACTAATAATTCTATTTGATATTAATCGATTGTTTTCATTCAGTTAAATGGTTTAAAGTATTGCTATCTAAAACTAATTATTATATCATATATTAAGAGACAGATTTTTTCCTAACTAAAATGAAACTGTGGATTAGTTAATATCAATTTATCTATGAGTATCTACGGCACACCTCTTTTAGCAATTAGTGAATGTCTGTAACCAAGAGTAGCTCCGAGCCTTTCATATAATGTAATATTTCAACACAATAAAATTAAAAAGGTCGACTTATCTACGATTATTTACAGTTCATGTCTTTTAGTAATTAGAGAATATCTATAGCCAAGACTTGTTCTGAGCCCTTCCTATAATGTACATATTCAAACACAATAAAATTAAAAAGGTTGACTTATCTACGATTATTTAGAGTTCACGTCTTTTAGTAATTAGAGAATATCTATAGCCAAGAGTTGTTCCGAGCCCTTCTAATAATATACAGATTTTAGTGAAATAAAACTTAAAAACGTAACGAATGTCGACGGCACAATTATATTCATCATTTTCATCATCATCGCAGTGGTACTGGCACCACGGAGTTCCCTGTCTCTCTTTCACTTTCTCTCCTTATCGTCCATGTCTCCTTGGAGGCCCTCTACGCTGCTTCCCGCGTCCCCACTGAGATGATGTACATAAGTCTTTGTTGGCCGGCCAATTCTATTAGTAACTGGTTACCATCTGAACCTAAAGTTTTGTTTTAACTATCTTCACTCAAATCATACATGGATATAAATCGTAAACATATTTTTTTAAAAGTTATAATGACGGAACTTAATATCACTGACAACGCACGTGCTACAAGAACGGATGCATTCTAAAAAAAGTTCTAAGTAAAAAACAAATGAACAGCCTGATAAATCCCAAAACAACGGTCAGGGACTATCATCAGATGAGGGTCAAGTGTTGTAGCAGAGTGTGTGAAATTCAGCAGAACGGCGAAATTCAATTAGATACTGTTTGCTTCCCGCACCCGGCCAAGGCAAACGAGTGGAAATAGTTATCTCCGTCCAGCTAACGGCGCGTGAACACGCTACGTTGGGACTTTATTTGTTGAATGTTGTGCTCCAATGGCGCCAAAGTCTTAAAGAACACATGGCGAATGACAGTGAAAAAGAAAAAAGAGAAAAAAAGGAAAATAATAATGTATAAGCAATCAACCAGGGAGAATTGAAACATACCAATATATATATATATATATATATATATATATATATATATATATATAATTGAGTTGAGACGCCTTCGTATATAAATATTGGCACAACATAATCTTCCCACACTCCACACGGCAATTTTCAAGTTGTATTGCGAAATTCCGTGATATATCTTATCACCATATCTGTTAATCTCTCCTTCCATTCCTCTATTTAACTCCCTCTTTCTCTCTTTCTATTTTCATCTATCACACACACACACACATACACACACACAGATATATATATATATATATATATATATATATATATATATATATATATATATATATATCAGATAGTAAATTAAAGTATTAATATTACATAGCAACCTGTGACACATTGGTTCTGCATTCATCTGTAATCAGCTTATTCAAAAAGTTTGTGTAGTTATATATATATATATATATATATATTAAGACTTGTGGGTTTCGTAACGGTTGTCGGCACGGAAACTGGAGTCGGAAAAACCGACACACCCATAAGCAAGAAACTGATAGTTTCCAAACACCGTTTTATTTCTTACATTATTTCTAGATTATATATATATCATCATCATCATGTCGCGTTGCCAGTACGGATCTCCCTGACCCCCTCTCGCCACCCGTCTCTATCGTCCATCGCTTCCCGGAGGTCTTCCAGATTACATTTTGTATCGGCATAGAGTTGTTGTAAATAGGTTTTAGCTATTCGTCTTGCCTTTGCTCGTCCATGTGCAGGATTACACGGAGATGTATCACTTATGGGTTTATCCTTGCTTCTCCAGCTGTATCCCACATGTCTGGTTCGTCTAACTTGGATAGTTTTCGTGATGGGTTGTAGGTGGCCGTACAGCTGCTGTTTTGTGGGATGTTTTTCCAGGACTTGTTCAATATTGCTCGTAGCATTCTTGTATAATTGCCGTCAAGATTTTTTCTTCATACGTTTAGGTTTGGTTTGGTTTCTTTGTTTAATGGCATATCAACTCTTTTTAGGTTATTTAATGCAAAAGCCATTCTCCTAGAAGAACAGTAGTGGTACTATTTAACCCATAGCTGGGAGGATAAGGAGGTTCATACCTTTCCCAAGAGTATTTGCGTGAAAGTGAACGTAATAACGCGACTGGAGTACGAACTCGTGTACTACGATTCCGCAGTCCATCGCTTGAACCATTACACCACGAGGACACCCCCTCCATACGTTTAGTTAGTGTCCATATAGTGCATCCATATAGCAGCATTAACACGACCGCTGCTTGGAAGAAACTGCGTTTTATTTTATCGGTCAGGTCTGACTTCCATATGACCGAAAGCCGATCGAAAGCTGTCCATACCTTTGTTGGTCGCGTGCTGATGTCTTTCTCAGTTGATGATACGCTGCGTCTGAGGTAGGTGAACTTGTCCACTTGTTTCAAAGGCCCATTCTTTTGTGTGGAGATGTTGCCACTTTGATTAAAGTACATGTATTCCGTCTTGTCTGCGTTGACATGGAGGCTTATGCCTCCTGCTGCTCGTTCCAGTCTATCTAACAGGGATTCAGCTTGGGCTGGTGTATTTGGTATAAGAGTTATGTTATCTACGCTTTCCTCTTCCGTAATAGTTTGTGTGGGTATCTTCTGCTTCTTTCCTTTGCCAGTTTGAAACCGTTTTGTTTCATTAAATCTATAAAAGTACTAAGCACGTAGTCTACGCAGATAATAAACAGGCATGGGGCTAATGAATCTCCTTGCAGCACTCCTGCTACAATGTTAAAGTAGTCTGTGACTCAATCCGGTGAGCGGAATTTTACTTTCGTATCTTTATATAGCATCATCATGGCTGCGACACTTTCTTTGGGTAGGCCGTAGGCGAGTAATATTTGCTCCATTTTCCCTCTGTATATTGAGTCACACACACACACACACACACACACACACACACACACATATATATATATATATATATATATATATATATATATATATATATATATATATATATATAAGACAGTATTTAATTCAGTAAATCCGGCGTTGGGAACAACTCCAAGCAGGAGAATTAAAATATTCAAAAATAGAATACTGAATTTACGTAATCCCGGTCAAGAGCTCAATGCAAATAGAATCCACAGAGCAAATTATTTTACGATTTATATCAATGGATTTTAACTGGATGGAAATAAATTTATTATCCTATTTTAAGATTTATATCAAAGCCTATCAACAAGATGGAAATAAATTTAGTATCTTAATGTGACCGATTGTGTTTATATATATGATTTGTAAACGAACAGTTTGTTGCTAGAATTATTTTTAAACGAGCCAAAGATGATTTGTTTGCACACTGTAAAATGGTTTCAAGTATTTCTAAGTAACATTAATAATTCTTTTTAATACTAATCATTTGTTTGCACGCTTCAAGTATAGCTATCTAACACTAATTATCTTATTTGATATTGATAATAATTGCAAGTAAAAGATTGAACAGTTCTATTTGACTTACATGTATAACCATTCGAGATCAGAGTTGACTTGAGAGTTGGCAGTTAAGGAGTACTCCATTTTGTCTTCATCTTTATTGTAAATGATATTCTTTTCAGAACTGAGACAAAATTGCTTGAGATTTTAGACCATAATTGATGTTTCTTCCAGCAGTCATTACGTATTTTGTTTCAGACCATCTCATGCCGGACTCTCTTTTCCACTCGTTGTGTTCTCCTGGAATTAGCCGGTTGTTTCAATGGTTAGAACTGGGGGAAATAGCCTTATATCTCGGTATTTGCATAGAAATGTTTGGTGGTTTGTCATTTGTAATTGTTTTCATTGATGTATCATATCAGGTCTGTACCGATTGGATATTATATTATCTAAATTTCTGAGAAGTTGCACGATAATTTTTATCCTTTAGAGTATTGGGATTACTGTCTTCATCTTTAAAAAGAAGAATAATATAGTCTGAATACTCTAAATTATAGAAATGTTCTTAATTTGTTTATCGTCTTTTATCGACCTTGTGTCATTAAAAGACTGTTGCCTAAATATATTGATGTGCCTGAATTTCATTTTTGATACGTAATTTTTTCTAAATTTCTCATAGAAGTGCACTTTCAAGGGTTTAGGTCTGGTTTGGTTGCGTTTATTGGTTGAATGGCATATCAACTGCTTATGGTTTATTTAATACTGGAAGTTGCTGGCACACAGTTATGTCAAGTGAGTACAATGTTCGCAAATGGTCGGGGAGACCGGGGTTCAATCCCAGGTCGAGTCATTCCAAAGATTAAAAATATGGTACTTGATGCCACCTTGCTTAACTCAGTATTAAAAGGTAAGGATCAAGGGTAAAGTGGAGCAATCCAGGGAATGGAGTACCGCTCTTCCCTACACATCGGTGTGGTAGCTATTGAAAAGGAGTTTTCACCCTTGACTTAGGTCGCCAACTTTACTTTTTACTAATAGTTTAAAGTAATTATTCTATTTGAAAATTATTTGTTGTCTGAATTTCTAAGACGAAGCTTGATGATTTTTATCATTTAGGGTTTTCGCAATATTGTCTTGATCTTTATTGTTATATTCACAACGTATCAGCCAGTATCTCCTCCGGCCTTCTTCAGGTATTTCTTGAACTCGGGAGCCTACAGCCAAAGGCCGAAGGACATACCGGCCAAAACGTCATTAATATAACAATAAAGATGAAATCAATAGTCCGAAAAACCTGAATGATGAAAAATATTTGTTTGTACACAGTAGTACTTTCAAGTATATCTAATTCTAATAATTTCCAAATAGATTTATTTGACCCATAGATAGGACCGTAACTTGTACTACCAGTATAGGTCAGAATGCATCAGGGAGTAATAGTAACAAAAAGATTAATTCATATTCCTGGGAAGTTTGGTCTTATTATTCAGGACACCACCTTTTTTGGAGGGTCTTACACATATACCCGAAAAGCAGTTGATAGGTTTTAAGCTTCATCGATAGGGCAAGTTCAGTATGATCCACACGGCTCCCTGCTCCCCAAAAAGCAGTCGATGTATTCTAAGTCCCACTGACAAAGCAAGTTCAATATACTTCCCCGCCAGCAAAAAAGAAAAGTCAATACTTGAGAAGAAAATACATGTATATATATATATATATATATATATTCATCTATCAAATATTTTACTAGACATACCCACCCACACCCACACATACACGCACACACAGACACACACACAGACACATGTATATATGCATCAGTCAAATATTTAACTTAAACAGTTACGGTTAATCTGAAACGCCCTACCCACACCTTACAAATGCTTTCCACGTGTCGATCTCACCATCAGGTGGTCACGATACGCAGAAATTATGAAACCGACCGTTGAAAACACTTGCATATCAAAAAATAATTATGATTTATCTTTCTTCGCCTTTTTTTCTTCTTTTTTTTCGATTTGAACGCTTAAAAGTTTTTAAGAAAACTTTTTTTTTCAGATAATGACATACAGTCAAAATTAGTTGATAATAATAAAAAAATGTTGTTACAATGAAATATTCCTCTTTGTCTTAGCACTTTTCTTCATTATATATATATATATATATATATATATATATGAATACACAAGCTTTGGAGAGGTATGAAAGAAAATATATATAAAAACGTACAAGGGCACATGGCCAAGAAACCTACACGTCCACCGACACAAACAAGGCACAGATTGAGAGAGGGGGGAGATTTTATTATGTTTATACACCTTCTTTGTTGATAGCAGCTATTATTTCTTCAAAGTTGATTAAACACCTTCTTAATAACGATGAAAGACATCAGTTATAAGTTAGATATAATTTTCTCGAAGTGAATGTAATATCTTCTTAAAAAAAGTATGTTGACATATAAGTTATATCTTTCTAAAAACTCATACACTCCCCACACACTCATAAGCTGGTACCTCAATTGCAAAATTGGTCTAAACTGCATGTTTTATATATGCCGGAAGGAGTAAATAGGAAGTATTTGACAATTGAATGATTTTTAAAGGCCAGACAGCTGAAATACTCTATATCTGAGGTGGCTACAGCACCAGCTTTTCCTTCGACCACATCTGCAAAAGTATTGAGGGAGTATGTAATGAGGCGCGCTTAATGTAGCGGTTAGCTTAGTTTAAAATGGAACCTGCGATCCAAGTTCAATTAAGAGCGCAACTTACCTTTTGATTTAAGTCTTATGGATGGCGTGTCTTCACTTCTTCTACTCCAGCAATAAGTAAATTGTAGGGCAGATTGGGTTCTTTTGCCTTATTTAGGTGTTCAGTACTGGAGAATTCAAACAAGCTTTATTCTGCTTTTAAATTGACCTTGCAAGAAATCCTGTCAGTTGCAGAGGGGTTGGGTAAATACATTCAAGTAATACAAGCATTCTGGACTGACATATGAAAAGCTACATGCCTCTACTGGTGATGGAATAATCGGAATGCCGGCAACTAATAAAGATAGAAAGCATCCAATGAGGGTGAATATCTCCTTAAATTACGTCTCAATGCTAGACTAGGTCAGATGAATCCTATTACCAGACGATCGATTGGTGGGTTTGTTTAATGGCATATCAACCTTTGTAGGTTATTTAATGCCAAAGCTAGTCTCCTAGAAGAACAGCAGTAGTACTATTTAACCCATAGCTGGGAGGATAAGGGGGTTCATACCTTTCCCAAGGGTATTTGCCCGAAAGTGAACGTAATACCGTGACTGGAGTACGAACTCGCTTACAACGATTCCGCAGTCCATCGCTTGAACCATTACACCACGAGGACACCCCCAGACGGTCGAGATATATAGTGACTCCAAAAGTAGCAATACAATATGGATCTTACCAGTATTTCAAATGTGGTGCAAGTATTCATATAAAAATAGAATTCAGTTAACTCATTAAAATCATTATTATCATCTTTTTTATTTTTACTTTTACTGTTTTTTTACAACACATCAATTGGTCTAATGAGTTGAGTGTTTGTCAGTGGTCCGGGAGACCGGGGTTCAATCCCAGGTCGAGTCATACTCAAAAAATGGTACCTGATGCCGCCTTGCTTGACACTTACCATTGTAAGGTAAGGATCAAGGGTAAAGTGGAGCAATACAGGGAATGGAATAGCGCCCTCCCCTACACCTCAGTGTAGTAGCTAATGAAAAGAGAGCGTTCAGGTCACCCTCGACTAAAGTCGCCAACATGTCTTTCTTTACATCTATTGTAAAGTGACATTTTAACAATAGCTGGAAATTTAATAGACCTTTGTGTCAGAATGTACATAGGTATCCACATTCAACGAATGGAACGTGTGAATGCCGGGCGCCAAATAGTTTGAACATTCGAGGAATTAGTATGTTTATTACGGGTCGATAAAATAAGTTTTGTTCACAAGCTTTGTTTTTTTATGACTCTATACCTACTTTTGTAGCTCCCTGTATAATAATTTGTCCAAGGAATCTTTACTGAGGAAAGTAAGCTGGAGCTGTTCTGCGATGATCTTAAAATGTTTTTGAAGAGGCAGTGTAAAATATAGTCATTGATCGTCTGTTAAACATTTGCCAAACATTATGGGTGAGGCATTTTGGTATGGGTCGATTTCTCAGACATAGCATTTTTATGGCTAATTAGGTTTGAAAAATGTTAAATGCTGCAAAATCCTCGAGAAACTTTTTACATTTGGTATTGCTAAGTACTACCCGGAAATTTTATTTATATTCATAGTCCATAACTATGAAAATCTACATTGGAACTTTCTGGGATATATATATATATATATATATATATATATATATATACTGTATTACTGATTTTAACAGCATGACAACCCAACCTGGGTTATTTTACTCCAAAAGGATTGCTGGTACTCTTGAAGGTACTACCACTCCAAATAAGAGAAGACCTAAGGGTAATGCCAATGAATGTTTACTCCATACTTCTCAAGGCTTCAGAACTGGTGCATCTCCATCAGATGCAGTTCAGCGTTTTATCAAGGAAACACTTTTTTCTGGAAAGGGGTCTGACCCTTCTGCAGAGGATGCAGTCAGTATATTTTAAGTCCCGATGTGAGAGAGATATTCATATTTGGGTATATGTTTTTGAACCTTAGTGAGTAGGATCGTCTCAGTAAACCGTTTCTTCTCACTATAAAAAGGACTGGTATTGCTTGGTAGCATGGGATTGTTACAAGACGATGTCATTTAATTTATTTTTAATTTTTGCACTCTGTCTTATCAAATACGAATGCTTTTTTTAAACGAATCTATTTGACTCATAGTTGAGACCCTGACAAGCATTACCGGCAAGGGTGAGAGCAGACCTGGAATTATGGGAGTGAATGGCTACTCCATACACTTCAGATCTCCAGAAATAGAGCCTCACTTTCAGATTATTGTTAGCGTCATATCTTGAACTCCCATGTTTGCCTCATACCTCCTTGCAAGGGATACAGTCAGCCTATTTTAAGTCCCACCGACAGGACTTTCCATGAATTAAAAGTATTTTAAAATGTCTATTCTTAAATACTAAGTCATTTTGGTGAATACTTAAATAAATTTTGACAATTTGTTTTACTGAAAATTTTAGCATTTTGTTTTGATTGCTTTAGTTGGGTTGTATGGCATATCAACCATTGTCGGTTATTTAATGCGAAATCTTCTTTATATATATATATATATATATATATATATATATATGATTGATAAAAACATTTTGTAGATGACATTCCTTAATGAGACTGTGATCTTTTTTGCACACTGTTAAATGGTTTCAAGTATTGCTATATAATAGTCAAAATTTAATATCTGTTTAATGGCATATCAACCTTTTTGGGTTTTATAATGCCATATCCATCCTTCTAGAAGAACAGAAGTAGTACTATTTACTTACTATTTAACCCATAGCTGGAAGGATAAGGGGGTTCATACCTTTCCCAAGGGTATTTGTCCGAAAGTGAACGTAATAGCACGACTGGAGTCCGGACTCGCTTACTACAATTCAGTAGTCCAGCGCTTTAACGATTACTCCACGGAAACTGCCAATTTAATATTAATCATTTGTTTGCACACAGTTTGCTCTATTTGACCTATAGATAGGAGCATATCAGGTGCTTCTACACCCACGTCAGAGTTTACCAGAGAGCAATGGTAATGAAGGGGTGCCCTGCTTTCCCTAAATCCCCAACCTCGCCAGTAGATGGTTTAATGTTATATTTAGGACACTCTTTCGGAGAGAAGAGTCTTACCCCTCTGTAGAGTTGCAGTCTGTGTATTCTACAGCCCTAGCCGACTGGGGTTTTTTTGAACGTGAATAATATTTTCTTGACAACAATGTAATGTTGTGTACGCAGCGGTGAAAATCTAAGGCACCTCCTTTGGTACCGACCTTTATCAATGCGGAATTCAGGCCCTTGTTTATCTCTGGCAAAAGTGCTGAGTCATTCATTATGAAATTGCGCTATTAAAGCCAAAGAAACAAGTTTGCGCTTATATTATATGCATATGTGGGGAGATAATGAATATATTCAAGCACATCGCAATAACATTAGGATGAAATTAAATATGATAAGGAATCCGACAACATGATCAAATTGTTGGCGCGCCTGAGAATACGTGGATTGCAATCCCCGGGGAGGAATAAGAGTCCTTCCCGAAAATCGGTGTCCAGAGTATGACAATATACCACATCCAGTTGAGAGGTTCCATTTCTTAAGATTTGGAGAGCTTATTATTTATACTGGTGTGTTATTGTACCGTTTATTTATAAACTTGTTCTATAAGAAGTAACAGTAGCTAAATGTTAAAACAACACACCAGAAAAATGGTAAATGCTCAACACTTACAAAGTGGTAATGTACATGCAAAGTCACATCGCTTTTGCAATATACACACCCCTGATGAAGGCCCAAGATCAGACTGAACCTTGTACGGAACCAATGAATTATGGGAGGTTTATTAACCAATTCCCGCCGGATACCATAAAATCGATGCGGTGACTCGGAAGAATGAATACAAAAATGTGTAGACAAAGGAAATCTCTATCGATTTATCAAATATACATTAACGAAGAAATACTGCCCAAACACCCCCTTATATATCTATCTCTCTCTCTCTCTATATATATATATATATATGATTTGAAAATAAATAGTTTGTACTTAAGAACTCTAAACGAGGCAGAACTGATTTTTTTTTCACACAGTTAAATGGTTTCAGGCATTACTAATTGTAATAATTCAAATAATATTAATTATTTGTTTGCACACAGTTAAAATGATTCAAGTAATTTTATTTAACATGAGGAATCATATTTATCAGGTATTCCTATGCAATATATTGTTCGGTCGTTTAGGGCTGTAGAATACACCGACTGCACCTCTGAAGAGGGGTAAGACCCCCACCAACGAGTGTCCTGGATATGACAATATGATGGTGCGGTTCAATTGATGCAGGAGCTTTGGGGAATGCAAAACACCTCTACATTTCCCAAAGCTCCCAGGTCCACTCTAGCCTGAAGTGGTAGCACCTGGTAAAGGTCCTATCTATGGGTCAAATAGAACACTTATTCTGAACTGAATTTTTTTAATTAGAACTGTTTGACTAAACTGAATAGCTTGAAATAGAAATATTTTTTGACAAACTGTGTGCTTACATTTAAACTGCGTATCTATGCTAAACGAAATTGTTTGAAATGGAACGGTTTTTGACATTGAAACTGTACTTACGCTCAACTGAATTATTTTATATAGAACTGTTTTGACATTTAACATAATCTATACTTATAGTAAACTGAATTGGTTGAATTAAAACTGTTTGACTAACCTGAATAGCTTGAAATAGAAATGTTTTTGATAATTAAACTGAGTACTCATTCTAATCTGAATTGTTTGAAAAAGAACTGATTATTTATATAAAACCAACCAACCAACCAATGTAATATAAATAATTCAAAACTTGTAATTGTATTTCATTTTATTAATTCGTTTGCGCACTGTTAAATGGTTTCAAACACTGCTATCAAATACTAATAATTCACTTTAATATTATTGATTTGTTTGCACTCGTTTAAATGATTTCAAGTATAGTAAATGATGAATCAGTTTTATTTGAATGATAGATATGACTCTCACAGGTACTATCAATCCGGGTTCAGAGTGGACATGGCAGTAATAGTAACGAACTGCGACTCAAGATTCTCAAAGCTCCAGGACTGGATCCTCACTAACACATGGTTTAGTTTTATATCCAGGACACACATTGGAACGGGGGTAGTCTTATGCCTTTTCAGTGATGAGGTCATCGTATTCTTCAACGACAACCGACTGGGCTGTTTGTTTGTGTGTTTGTTTAGGTTTTATGGCATATCAACCTTTGTAGGTTATTTGTAGGGGTGTCCTCGTGGTGTAATGGTTAAAGCGATGAACTGCGGAATCGTAGTACGCGAGTTCGTACTCCAGTCGCGCTATTATGTTCACTTTCGGGCAAATACCCTTGGGAAAGGTATGAACCCCCTTATTCTCCCTCCAGCTATGGGTAAATAGTAGGACGGACTAGGTTCTTCAGCTTTGTTGAGGCAACTAGTCTAGGAGAAGGAAAACTCTGAATTCAAACCTGTTAAACTCCGCTTAAAAATTGACCTTGTGTCATATCCTGCCTGAGCGGAGGGGTTGGTAAATAGTACCTTTGTAGGTTATTTAATGCCAAACCCATTTTTATTCATGCAAACAGTTATACTTCAAACAATTCAGTTTAGCATAGGTACACATTTAAAATGTCAAAATAGTTCTATTTCAAACAATTCAGTTTAGCATAAGTACAGTTTACTTGTCAAAAACATTTCTATTTCAAGCTATTAAGTTTAGTCAAATAGTTTTATTTCAAACAATCTAGTTTCACTTACAAAAACAGTTCTATTTCAAATAATTCAGTTTAGCATAAATACACAGTTTTAATGTCAAAACAGTTCTATTACAAATAGTTCATATCAACATAAGTACACAGTTTAAATGTCAAAACAGCTCTATTTCAAACGATTCAGTTTTGCATAAGCATGCAGCTTAAGTATCAAAAATCTCTATTTCAAACAATTCACTATAGCATAAGTACGCAGTTTAAGTGTCAAAACAGTTCCATTTTAAACAATTCAGTTTAACATAAGGGCACGGTTTAAATGTCGAAACAGTCCTATCTCAAACAACTCAGTTTAACATAAACACAGCTTTAGTTTACTCGCAGTTAAATGTCAAAACAGCTATATTTAGAATAATTCAGTTTAGCATAAGTATACAGTTTAGTTCTATTTAACCCATAGATAGGACCCTCTCAGATGCTACCACTCCGGGCCAGAGTGGACCTGGGAGCGATGGAAATGAAGGGTTACACCGCATTCCCCATAGCTCCAGCATTACTGGAACTTCATTATCAGATAATTTTGCGTCATATCCAGAATACTTATTGGAGGGGGCAGTCTTACCCGTCTATAGAGAAGCAGTCGGTGTATTCTAAAGTCCCATCCAACTGGGCCAATTTATAAGGAATAGAAATGCTTGAAACCATATAGATATATGTCAAAGATTATTGTTATAACTAAATATGTTTAGTTAGTCGAAATCAATGTAATTGCACCTGAATTATTAGTATTAGATCGAACGAATTGAAACCACACAACTATGTGTAAGGGTTTTGTATTAGATAAGAATACTTGATATCATATAACTGTGCAAGTAAATGATTATAGACAAAGGACAGTTTGCGAAAATACAACGTAAAATTAAAATATAGAGTAATGGTTGCATTTAAATCCTTACAAATGAATCTAATTTTGCCCTTGAGTAACCTATAAAGATTGGATATGCTGTTAAACAAATAAATCAATGCAAGCCAACTAGACGATATAATAAGAAAAAAAGACAGTATGGAAAATGAGATTGACATGTATGGCTATGGAAATAGCGTCATCAGAATTCATAAAAAACAAGCTTATTTGAAAGCAAAAAACAAAACAAAAACAAAACAAGCCAGAAATGAAATAAAAGTATAAACGAATGTTTATGTCTAACCTTTACCGTTTATAAAAATGGTACGCTTCTAGAAAGGTTTAGTTTGTTATCCAATTGGAAGAGTAAGAAGACTGTCTGGAAAATCCGTCTAAAATGTTTAACTCGTTACCTCGCAGAAAAATAAAAAAAATAAAGCACCTCACATGTATTATTACAGTTCTCTCCCATGAGATATAAAAATTCATTTTTAGTAAGAAATTAATATCCATTAGGGGAAGTTATCGTGGCGTATTGGCTAAACATGTTCGAAACATTACGATCACAAGAACATTTTCTAAGCAGCTCGTATTGGTAACTCGTAAAACTCTATTTCGTTCACCGGGGTCACCAATTTTCGTTTATCTTTTTTTTGTATGTATACGAGATATGCATGATAAAATAGGGTGACAGAATAAATGAAAACAAATGCAATAAAGATCTCGATATTTAGATAAAGCAATGTTTTATGTATTGTAACACCAAAAGTACACAAGAATGAATGAAATGTTTACAATGTATGCAAACCACAAAAGAAAAGTCCCATCCAGTCAAGAGAAAGATGTCTGTGTGTATTTTAAAGTGAAAAATAAATTAGGAATGTTTGAGAGTTGGTGTGAAATTAAGCCAAAATAAAAAAGAGGAAATGTATCTTTACCTTACGATAGGAAACGGAAAAATATTTTCTTTTTATTTTTGATATTTCAAATTTTCCACGTGGAACACTCATAAGTAGCTGTTTGATTCTTAATATTTTGATTGGTTGGACGGAGGAATATTGTGGTGACGTAATATTTGACTATTTTTTGTTGGCTGATAATTCTGGTTGCTATACAGTATTAATCTTACTTTTAGATTAAAACTCTTGCGGAAGGAATGAACCCTTTCTTCAGCACGAGAATGCTTTGGCATTAAATTACCCTTCAAATTTAATATACAATTAAACAAAAAAAACATCCAATTTAATTAGATTAATTTAGTCCCTAAATTAATAAAAAAACTATCTTCTTTCTCATAAATTGGAAGAGCACATTTTTATGAGTATTTACTGTCTGCTTACAAAATATCTATCTATCTAGTCATCCACAGACTGACTGTTTTATTATATCACAACTCTTCAGTGTGGCTCGACCTACGAGATGCTTCAAGCTGGGATTGACTTGATGATGATGATATATATATATATATATATATATATATATATATATGTTCACTTTCGGACAAATAACATTGGAAAAGGTATTTGCACACAGTTAAATAGTTTCAAATATTGCGAACACTAAAATTCTTATGCGTATTAATCATTTGTTTGCACAGTTAAATCATTTTAAGTATTCTTATTGAACATTGATTATTCTATTTAATATTAGTCATTTGTTTGGCTGGTGTTAAATGGTTTTATGTATTATTATTTAACTTTAGTAATATCAAAAGTGAGAGAACAGTTTTATTTGTTTCATAGATAGGATTTAACAGGTACAGCATTTCGAATTAGAGTGGACCTAGGAGTAATGTAATGTAATTTCTAGAACACTATATATATATATGCATGTTTTATAAGACTGATATACCTTAATAAAATATATGAATAGGTAACTGTCTAAAATTGAGTACCCCCACTGAATATATTTATTTATTCACTTTTGTTACATCGATATCGGCATTCAATTTCTGTTTGGATTGCTTTAAAGCTGTTGATTTTGGTAGCAAATAATACCTAAGAATAACTATTTTAAGTGTCTGATATTCCACAAGAAATAATGAAATTCTGTTTCTTTTGTTACTGTCGTTTAGAACATTAGGTTATCAGAAAATTGTCTATGTACTTACTTATAAGCGATAGTTTATATATATATATATATATATATATATATATATATATATATATATATATATATATATATATACTTATTTTTCTAATCGGGACTAAAATTAAAAACAAATTAATACACAAGTACGGAATTTTTTTAGATAACTTGCAAAAATATTCAAATGCGCATTTAAAACACATCTCCCAATAAAGTCCATAGCCTTAATCCTTACGCAATTGAAAAGCTTTCACATCATTCCCTTCCCAAGGCCGGAGAAACACAGGCAAATTTACCCCACTATTACATTTGTTAATGCCTACAGAAAATCCTTTTTAAATTAACTAATGTCTACATACGTTTCTAGTTTCATGCTTTTTTTAAGACACCAACTTCACGACCCACCATTCCCACCCTGGGGTATTTGCCCCTTTGGTACCTTATATCTTAATACGGAATTTCCTGTGTTTAACTGGGCCTGTTCAAATGAATAGTTAATTACTTGTTTATATGCCGCTTTCAAACACAGATGTGCGCAGAGTTTGACAAGAACGTCGTTTTCATATAAAATGCTATGACGGATGAAAATTTACCATTTTGGGGAGCTTTCATCATAAGAATATAACTGATTTTCTGGAAATTTGACGTGGAAGACCAAGTTTCATTTAATAATAGTCTCTTATTATGATATTTATTTAATTCTGTTACACACACACACACACACACACACACACACACATATATATATATATATATATATATATATATATATGTGTGTGTGTGTGTGTTTTTATCTATTTAATACTGTATAAACAATAAAGTAAAAACAATATTCGTTTGATGTATTTCATAGATGCTAAAGTTTCGGTCTCCCCGACTATTATCAGAGCAGCAAAATATTTTTTTAATGAAAAATGAATAAATGAGTGTTTCATTCGAATTTTTTACTCGGATGAATTACAATGAAGATGGTCGGAGAAACTGGAACGTGGCATATATAAAACATATCATATAAATATTTTCTTTTTCATTTTCTATATATCATCGGATTTATCATGGGACTCTTTAATATATATATATATATATATATATATATGCGTGTTTGTGTTTATCAAACCCATCAGGTACGGTCAGTTTTTAAGTGTGGTACAATTTGTTTGAATTTAGAGTTTTCATTCTCCTAGACTGGTTGTCTAACCACACACAAAAGAAACCATCTGCCCTACTATCTAATTATAGCTGGGGAGAGGGAATGAACTGATAGAATCATGTTTTTCCCTTGGGCATCAGAGCAAAGCGAAGCAAAAATACCTTCATCCAGGAATCGAAGTTGGATTACTGATTTCCTTTCCTGCAACGATAACCTTTAAGCTAAGTTCACCCCCTTGTGTGTGTTTGTATGTGTTTGTGTGTGTGTGTATTAGTGTGTACAGTATCAACAATAAATAAGTGCATCTGTAAGAATATTCTAAAAGAAAAACTTAAGCCAAATTTCGCTGCATTGAAAAAATAAAATTGCAATAATCTTTTCCCATTGTTTTTAATTGAGCATAACTAAAACTATTATCCTTGAAAATATGCCGGTATGACATTTTGTTATATAATTAAAGTAATGATTTTTTACATTAATTATTTTTTGTTTATTATATTTTATTATTTAGTTTACAAAGGCTTTGAACTACACAGTGTCTCTTATTTCATGTGCATAGTCAGATGGGGCAGTTTTACGTCCGCGTGGAAAGGATATAACAATCATCATCTGTCATAATAAACCCAACCCCCGAAAGGAAATAGGACCGGACGGCCATTGGGCTTAATCGAGAGTGTCGATGTCGTCATGCCCGGAAGAGATGTCCAGAGAATTTGAAGATTTTGAAAGGATAGTAGTTGAGGTCGACCGTTGAAGCGCACGGCTGGGTGTTTCGCATCAGAAAAGCAGATCAGTTTTGGGGCTCTGCCGGCAGAGATCATAAACCCCACAAGATTCACCGCGTGGAGAAGTGTTCAGCATAGTATGGTTAGTATAGGTTTTTATGATTTGTGTCTCTCTCCTCGTATCGCCAAGGACTGAATCTAGAAAGAAATAAACCCGTTCGTATCCGAAACGACAGAGTCGGCCTGTATTTGTATTATAACTGTTATATATATATATATATATATATATATATATATTAGAATGGTTATAGTATGTGTAAACTTTTAGAATAGATTTAAGGAGAGAATACATTGTGAGTTTTAAAAATGGACCCCTTTTTTTGGTCACGTCTCGTCAGAGAAACTCCTTGACATCAAACAATAGTGAAGAATAAATCAATGTAGCTGACAGCAAAGGAAATAAGACAGGGAGTTTCTCTGGCGAGAATTGACCGAAAAGAAGGGTCTTTTTTTAGAATTCACTATTTATGCTCTACTTAAAGCTATTCGAAGATTTTACACGTACCACAAGATTTATATACATAAACTATGTATATGCATAGATAGATAGATATATTGTAGAGGTGAATGGTTTTCTCTAGCTCATTTGGATGAACAAATATTGCAGTATTATAAAATAGTGCTCAATATCAGGGATAGACCTTTTATACATATAGAAATATATATCATATATGTATATACCGGCATATTGGTCATGTCGGTAGAGTGTTCACAAAAGACCTGGGGTACCAGGGTTTAATCCCAGGTCAAATCATACCAAAAACTCAAAAAATGGTACCTGATGTCGCCTGGTTTAACACTCAGCATTTTAAAGTATGTATCAAGGATAAAGTGGAGCATTCCAGAGAAAGGAGTAGCGCCCTCCCTTATACCTCAGTGTTGTAGCTAATTTGAAGGGAACTTTCGGGTCACCCTTGACTACGGTCACCACTTTTACTTTATATATGTGTGTGTGTGTGTGCGTATGTATGTGCATGTTTGATTAAATAATAAAGACACATTTTGTCTATATAATTCTATTAAGATCCTTTCAAGTTTCTTGATAAGTGTCTTGGTTTCAGGTTGGAATTGGTGGATGAATTTACCAAAATTGTCTCAAGCGCTTGCGGATTTTTCATCGGCCATCATCAGCGCTCGGGACAAATAAAATTATATAGACCAAATGTGTCTTTATTATTTTATCCAACAAGCTTAAATGAAAGACTGCTGCCGACCACACACACACACACACACACACACACATATATATATATATATATATATATATATATATATATATATATATATATGTATATATATATTACATGGTAATGCTTGTGATTGAGGATTTCATGCTTTAGGCATTTGTCAGAAATATATATATATATATATATATAAAGGGGAACAAAAGTGATGCCACAAATAGGAATATTGATTTGATACTATTAAAGTTCGTCTGTTCTCAACTAGTTTCGAAGTTAGGTCATTATCAGGAGAAAAAGATTTTATAGAATATGCCCCTCGAGAATCGACGAAAAACGTATCGCTGACCTGGCATAACCGTTTATTATTCTCTTATTGCACCATTCAATTATCAACTCATCCAAGAACAACTCTGACTCATTCTGCACAAACGTTTATACCTAAAAAAAAGACAAAACAAAAAAAAAAAAAACAAAAAAAAATACACCCGTGTAAGCAGTCTTGCTGTTTACATCTTAATTGGAGGGCATTCCAGTGGCGTGTTGGTTAACTCACTGAACTGTGACAGCAGAGTAAGGGAGTTCAAATTCTAGTCGCGCTATTACGTTCATTTTTTGATTAATACATTCAAGGAATGTATGACAGTCTTATCCCACCGGCTCTGGCTTATATAGTACTACTTCTATTCTACAAAGATAGTTTGACATTAAATAACTAACGAAGGTTGATATGTAATTAAAACAAAGAAACCAAATCAAAGCAAATTTTATCCGAACTGTTAGTGCTCATACACGGTGGTATATATATATATATATATATATATTGAGAGAGAGAGAGATAATGACTCATTAATAAGTGCTCCGATACGATTTTGTTATAAAACGTAATTTTTTTTAAATCAAAGATACATGGTTTTTAATGTCTCGTGGAATTAATCAAAACGGATATTATTAGGTATTATGGAGGTGCCCGTGTTGTAATGGTTATCGTCGTAGGAAATGCACACGGCGACACGAGTTCAAATCCTGGACGAGACTGATTGCATTTCACATAGCACTAATACCCTTGATAAAGGTATGAATTCAATTATTCTCCCTCCAGCTATGGGTAAATAGTAGGGCAGACTAGGTTCTTCAGCCTTGGTGAGGCAACTAGTCTAGGAGAAGGAAAACTCTGAATTGAAACCTGTTAAACTCCGCTTAAAAACTGACCTTGTGTCATATCCTGCCCAAGCGGAGGGGTTGGTAAATATGATTAGGTATTATGCGTTACTCAACTTTCCAGAATTCAAAATCCCGTATCCCAAAGCAAAATTGTATAAATAAATGTATAAGTGGCCTAGGAGGTTCCTGGCGTACTGGTTATCATTGTAGGAAATGAAATCAGCCGCCCCCAGTTCTAATTCTTGCCGAAGCTATTGGCATATCATTTCGTAGTTATGCTTTAGGAAAAATATTAATCCATTTTTTCTCGTCCCAACTATGGGTAAATAGCGGAGCAGATCAGACTCTTTAGTCTGGTTTAGGCAACCGGTCTAGGAGAAGGAAAATTCAGAATTTAAAAAAGCACCATTCCACCCGAAAAAAGATCTTGTGTCGCATCAGAGGGGTTGAGTAAATGTATATAAAAGGAGTTCAAGTGAAAGCCAAAATTCCGAATACAGATTTTCAAGGCAAATAAAACACTCTTCTTTATATCATTTCCCTTCTTACGTTTGGCATTCTGCCGTACGAAGTTAATTTTTGCGTGTGTCAAGAAATTATGAAAGAAAAGGGAGACAAGAAACGAAAAAAGAAAAACCAGAAAAAAATGAAGGAGGAGGAGGAGGAGGAAAAAAAGAGGAGAGAGAAGAAGGAAAAGAAAGAGAAGGAGAAGGAGTAGAAGAAGAAAAAAGAGTTTTTAATATTCTGTTTTTTTTTTATCTCTAACATCCATTATATATAATTTCGCTTTAATGACGCAGGAAGTAGTGTTTAAAATTACTGTATTTTTTTTCTTTCGTGCCGCCATTTTTCTTGTTAAAGAGGGTTTACTTTTTCTTTTTCGTTTCTTTTTTTAAAGATCTTTACATTTTTCTCTTTTTCTTAAATTGGACTTTTCAAAGACATTTGATAAGAAAATTACTTTATTCATGGTGCCGAAATATCTTGCTCGTTTTCTCTCTCGTTTGTATTATTATCAATAATAATAATATTTTGCTCATTGCAAGTTCTCCACGCCAGCCATAACTAGTGGTTTTTCACTGAAGTCTGAGTGACAACAAGTCTTTTCAGCGCTCCAGATCTCTTCCCGTCGATTCCAGTAGTGCTGTGGTTTGGGCAGTCACCATTTTTCTTTGAATTTCTGGTGTAGCACTGTAAGCAAAGGAGAACGAAACCCAAATAGATAAGTCGAAAGAAAGAGGAATTTACAGAGTTCAAAATCTATTCCAATGAGAAAACTGTAACCTGATACACTTGATTTAACATTCCGGGACCGGTCTTGCAATGGTCAAAATTTAAAGTGTCACTCACTCGTGGTTGAGGTTGAGGTTAAATGTTTTTTAAATCCTAGTATATGAATATTAGTAAAGTTAGCAACCGCAGTCGAGAGAGACCTAAAGACTCTCTTTTCACTTGAAACTAAACCAAAGTGCAAAGAAGAGTGCTACTCTTTTCTCTGAATTGCTTCACTTTACCCTTTATCTAAATCTTTTAATGCTGAGCGTTAAGCAGGGAGGCATCAAGTACTATTTTATGAGTTTTTGGTATGATTCGAAATGGGATTGAACGCTGGTCTCCTGGGCCATTTGTGAACATTCTACCCACTACGCCAATGGGCTGTTCCGTGATTCTGTCTATTTTTCTCTTATATTGGCTTGGGTTTGAGGAAAGAGATGTTTGCTACGAATGGTGAACGTGGAATCAAAGATCCCAGAAGAAACCCGTTCCAAAAAAAAACGAAGAAGCGAACCACAAAGAGTCTATTGTCCATTTCTTTCTGAATCCATGGCCTCAGAGACTGAATTTAGATAATTAAAACAACGAAAGGTCCAAACGCTAAGACAAGTTGTGTTTTTGTGCTTTTTCTCCTCTTTCGACAAAAAAAGCATCTCCGACATAGCAGCCGTCAGTGACTACGCAACACTTGTTCCTACATTTTTACACTTACAGGGGGAGATTAGTGAAATTAGGATTGACTATTTTATTAGAAAGAAGAATGAGAGATAATCTTATTGAAACCTTCAAAATAATTAACGAAATTTATAATCATGGTAGACATTTTTTTCAATATTTCTCCACCAACTGGAAATTTATTAAGACAGAATTCAAAACCAAAGTCTACTGACCAACTGGATTTTTTTCGCTCAGAAAAATATTCAAAATCAGATAAAAAAACATCAAGCATTAAAAATAAGGATTGACTGGGTGTTTTAAAAAATGGTAAGAAAAAAAATCTAAGAGTAATTAGGGGGAACACTCGGATGAATTAACACAATTTTGTGTATAGATAGACATTTTATTGAATGTATTTGTTCTCTTGAAAGATTTTTTAAAGGTTGATGTGAGGGGATAGTAAAAAGCAGATATGGCAAAGAATTGGGTTTGGTTTCGTTTTATAGCATATCAACAATTATTGGTTATTTAATACAAGATCATGTTAATACTTACATATCAACTACATGATTTGTTAACACATTTCTTTGATAACATATGTGAGAGATTAGTTTTTCGGTAATTTTTCTTTTTAACTGATTTAGAACTAATTAGTTTGCACACCAATATTGCTGTTGTTTCTACACAATTAAATGGTTTCAATAATTGCTATCTAAAACTTAGTATTCTATTCAACATTATCCATTCGTTTGCGCACAGTTAAATGGTTCCTCTTTATCATCTGTCTAGACTACGTACTTAAGACATCGATCGATAACATTAGGGAAAACGGCTTCGGGCTGACAAAGAAAAGAAGAAGGTATCCCGCAAAAACAATTACCGACGCCGACTACGCCGATGACATAGCGCTACTGACCAATACACCCAACCAAGCCGAAACACTACTGCATAGCTTGGAACGAGCAGCTACAGGCATTGGACTCCATGTTAATGCACACAAAACTGAATCTATGTGCTTTAATCAGAAAGGTGACATCTCCACACTAGACGGAACCTCTCGGAAACTGGTTGACAAATTCACCTACCGAGGCAGCAGCGTCTCATCAACCGAAAAAGACATCGACACAGGGCTAACGAAGGCATGGACAGCTATCGATAGGCTTTCGGTCATATGGAAATCAAACCTGAGCGATAAAATGAAACGCAGTTTCTTCCAGGCTGCGGTCGTGTCGATACTGCTATATGGATGCACTACTTGGACGCTGATTAAACGGCTGGAGAAGAAGCTAGACGGCAATTATACAAGAATATTGAGAGCAATATTGAACAAGTCCTGGCTGCAACACCCCACAAGGCACCAACTATACGGTCACCTACCCCCTATCACGAAAACTATCCAAGTTAGACAAACCAGACATGCCGGACACTGCTGGAGAAGCAAGGACGAGCTCGTAAGTGATGTACTCCTGTGGACCCCCGCATATGGCCAATCAAAAGCAGGACGACCAGCTCGAACATATATACAGCAGCTATGTGATGATACGGGATATAACCTTGAAAACCTGCCAGAGGCGATGAATGATAGGGAGACGTGGAGAGAGAGGGTCAGGGATATCCGTGCTGGCTGCACGACATGATGATGATGACGATTACTATGTACGAGATAATTAAATATGTTTCCAGACTGTTTTCGTATGGGCACTTTTATTTATAGTACATACATGAAATTCTAGTCCCCTTCGAAGTAATCGCCTCCGGCTGCAATGCACTTATTTTACTGTTCCAACAACTTATGGAAGGCCCCATGGAAGTCCTCTTGTGTGTGCGTGTTAATGACCTTCGTCACAGCCTCTTTCATCTCCTCAGTTATCTCATAACTACAGCCTCTGAGCTTAGGGAATAGCCAAAAGTCACAGGAAGCAAGGTCTCGACTATAGGGAGGTTGAGGAATTTTCTTGATACCCATCTTGGTCAAATAGTTTGTGACAAGGATGGAGTTGTGAACTGGCGCATTGTCCTGCTGGAAATGCCACTAACTCGATTTCAAGAGTGCTGGCTTCTTCCGATGGAATCTCTTCCTGAGCTCCCTTAAAACCTTAACATAGTAACCCTAACCCTTTGGCCAATCAACGCTGACGTATTGACTTCCTTACTCCTCCCACTCCTCTCATCATCCCCCACTGACTCCCTGCCTTCCTTGAATCTCTTATGCCACTCAAAAACTCATGCTCGATTCATGCAAGATGATCGAAAAGCAGTTTAAAGTATTCCATATGTTTCTGTGGCATTTTTTTCATGTTTAAAACAGAATTTCATTGCATATCGTTCTTCTAAAGTGTCAGATTGCATTTTTGAAATTCACCGGCTGTGACAATCAGGCTTCAGTAGGGTGTATTCCAATTCCTGCTGTAGCTGTTGATTTGGACCTGAAATCATAAAAATTAGTCAGTCATATCATAAGATGTATAGCAATAGCATATTGAATTTTCAAGAGTTTACAACAAATTTAAATGTCTGTACAAAAAAGTCTGGAAACTTATTGAAGGCACCACGTATCACTAATAATTCAATTAAAAGTCAGTCATTTGTTTACATACAGTTAAATGATCAAACAGTTCTATTTCTAAAAACTCAATTTTGCATTAGTCATGTGTTTGCCTTCAGTTTAAATGTGAAATAGTTTAATTTGACCCATACATAGGACTCTATCAGGTGCTACCACTGTAAGACAGATGACATAGAATTGATAGCAATGAAGGTGTACTCCGCATTCCCTAAAGCTCCAGCATTACCGGAGCCTTACCATCAGATGGTTTAGAGTCATACCAGGACATTCGTAGGGTGGAGGTCTCACTCGGTATTTTTCGAGTGCCCTAGATATGTGCTTGTATGGCACATGGTCTTTTTTAAATGTGGGAACCAGGGGTAGGACCGTAGTCCACACACGTCTGGTTGTTCAAAAAATGCCGTCGGATTTCACTAAAAAGGGTTGCACCAGGCTTCAGGCGATAAACCTAGCCCTTCCAGAGAGGGTTAGAACCTGGGGGGACGCCCCCATCAGGTTCAAGGAGCGCCGGTCTTAGCGCGCGTGACACGAATGCCGGCTTCCTGGAATCCATGACAGACTGCCTTGACCGACTACCGCCGAACCAGGACACACCCGACCTGATCTGTGCACCGAGCCACTCGCGCGACCGAAGTGTGTCCTAGCCCAGCGTCGCTAAGACTGGACTTTGGATTACTCTGGTTACTCTTCCGCAGGAGGACTGGACTTTGGGTTACTCCTCCGCAGAGATGCAGTCGGTGTATTCTATAGCCTCAGCCGACTGAACTAGTGTGTCTTTTCATATCCTTTATGCAATTGGAAGTTGTCATGTTTGTGACTATGAGACGTCAGAAAATTAAATAAGAATGTTAACATTTTATGTGTGCCGCCTGACATTATATGAGGTTGTCTTCCAATTACTGCCCGCTAAAGGTGTGTTCCTAAATACTTTCGCACTCTTAATATAATACGAGACAACCAAACACTAATTTGTGCTTTTTTCTCTCTTCAGTTGTATACGTTTTGGGGATTTGAAAACCAATGCTTGCAATTGACATACCAAATTAAAATCTCATTTAAAAACAAAAGAGGAAAGGATTGACAGTTAATGTGTATTTGAAAAAAAAAATCTTCCAAATATTTTTACGCATGCAAGATGAAAAATAAAAAAAATGCCACAAATTCTGATTAAAATATATACATCAAAAATGCTTTTTAAAGTCAACAAGAGAGAAAATTACTTTAAAAATATAAATAAAAGAACTAAAACGCATTTTGCTTAATCATATTTTGTGGAGGTATTTCCAGTACGGCTGACGAGATTTCACGCAAAAAAGACTTCTTTGTCCTGACAGATCGGTCGATAGGGCTTAGAATAACTCCTAAAGAAGAGCCGAGTGAGAGTTGGTATAAAAAAACTCACATAATAATAATAATAATAATAATAAAGACCAAACCTAGTGACATTTAACAAAAAAAGGTGAACCAGCCGAAGAGTGAATTTTGCCTTCTCGGCGAAACACACAGTGAAAATTAAAAAAAGCTGAAAAGAATGACAAGAATTTAAACCTTGCTTGAGAACTAAAAAAAGCTATGGAACATGAAGGGTACAGTGATACCAATTGTAATTGGTCAGCTCGGGACGAAAGCCCAAGGGCTTGCTAAGAGGGCGGAAAGTGTTAGAAATTGGAGGTCGAGCCGAGACAATCCAAACTACAGCATTGTTAAGGTCGGCTAGAATACTGGGAAGAGTTCTGGAGACTTGAGAAGACTTGCAGTCATTCAGATTCCTTCGAATGAACACAAGCTGACGCTTGAATTAAAAACTCGCGAGGAATAATATTATAATAACATTCTTTGAGATGGAAACGGATCACTCAATCTTAGATCAGACTTAGTAGTAATAAACAACAAGAAACAAACATTACAGCTAGTCTTGACACAGGAGCCCAGACCTTAGAATAATATTCTCTATGAGGTCTTATTAGGGTTTTAAATATCTTTAAAACATTTGCTTCCCTTAAATAAATTTTTTAACTATCCAGCAAATTATTCCATTTGTCCTAGATGCAGTAAACAAAATAAGATGGTCCTCTTTGAATGGATCATCATCACCCAAATAGAGTTGTTTTAATCGTAACGTTACGGCTGCGGAATTCTCTAGATTTTACAGATTTTTTTTTTATTGCCATGAAATTTTGAACAGGGTTCTTCATTTAATACATGGTGTTTTTGTCCTTGTTCGTATTTGGTTACACATCAATAAAATTGTTATGTGATTGGAATTACCCTTCCAATTTTTATTTTCGGGGTGGAATTTACTGTTCTTCGATTGTTGGTTTACTATGAGATAAAAAGATCATAATCCCTGTAAATTTACAACAACATAACAACATTTATTGAAAAATCATCCGGCTGGCAGGGTTTAGAATCCACTGTATCTCCTGCAGAAGAGTAAGACCCACACTAAAAGGTGTGGTTTAGGTATGACAGCAAACTGCATTTGTGGGTGAGGCTTTAATTAACCTTTCATTACCGTTACTTCCACGTTTACTCTGACCTGCTGCGTTAATATAAATTAGGCCTCCATATATTTAAAAATTACTTATATTAAATGGAAATATGCAGGAGTTAGAACAAATAAGAATAAAAAATAGAATGAATCAAAAAAGTGTAGAAATTCCCAGAAGACTCTGACAGGAAGTAAGAGTGGCGAATGCCCAAAGAAAAAACCGTCTCTGCACAAAAGAGAAATTTTACCTCACTTCTGCCTCCACTGAACGGATCCCCATTAACGTCGTTGCTAGCAGTGAACACATGTGCTGATTAAGTCTTGTAGCCTGATACTAAGCCTTGTGTGGCGCTAGCAAGCCGACACCACCGAAAAGTACATTATCAAAAACACCCTCTGGACATGACCACCGAGTTTGGGCTTTTCAACCACTGAATATGACTAATGCATTTCAACGCCTTGTTTGGAGATGCGACTGTTTTTCTAATAGTCCAGGAAAACGTGTAACAGAATAGCCGTATGAAGTCAGTTCCTGCTGGCTCTTCCGACTCCTGACAACCCCTTCGTGTACGCGAACTCTCTGTATTGCTCTCCTGCGTCACCGTCGAAGAATGAAAATAAAAGATAATATATACGAGTTCCTCTTTGTTTGTCAAGATCCAGCGGTGGTATACTACGATATCATATTATCGTGCTTAAAATCTTTTTCGAAACTACGAAAAAATATAGATATAAGCATACAATGTTGATGTTAATAGGAAACATCAACATTGTATGCTTATATCTATCTACTCATGAAATAACACCAGGCAGTTTGATAAACCATTAAAATCAATCAATCAATCAATCATTGAAAATTTTTCAAATTCCACACAGCATGACCATAATTTACTTTCCCGAAAATGAGTAACGACTGTCAAAAATACTTGAACGATATCAATATCATTGGGGAGGATGAGTCCCCGTGGTGGGATGGGTAACGTGTTGGACTGTGACACCATAAAAAGCCAGTGCAAACTCCAGTCCCGCTATAACATTCACTTTCTGACTAATACCTTTGAGAAAGGTGTCAATCTTCTTATCCCTCAAGCTATGGGTTAAATTGTGCCACAATCATATTTACTAACCCCTCCGCTCGGGCAGGATATGAAACAAGGTCAATTTTTAAACGGAGTTTAACAGGTTTGGATTCAGAGTTTTCCTTCTCCTAGACTAGTTGCCTTACCAAGGCTGAAGAACCTAGTCTGTCCTACTATTTACCCATAGCTGGAGGGAGAATAATTGAATTCATACCTTTCCCAAGGGTATTAGTACAATGTGAAATGCAATCAGTCTCGTCCCTGCCACTATCATTCTTCTATAAGGGGATCTTTGGTATTAAATAACCCACGAAGGTTGATATACTATTTAAAGAAGAAACAAAAAAAAGGGCTTTGGAAGTTTTTGTTGATTTGTTCAATATTTCCAACATTTTATTTGCCGAAAAAAAAAACTTTGTCTTCCACATTCAATCACATACACGCACATTCACATATATATGTATTTTTGTATATGGAAGTTTTTTTTTTTGTGTGTGTGTGGCCCTGCGTCCGAGTGGTTGGTAGTGAATTGTCTCTTAATAAATGTTTTCATTGATTCATTGATTTTAAAGGTATATCAACCCATTTGGAGATTTTTTATGCCTAATGGTTAGGGATTCCGAAGGTCTATATTTTCCTTTTGTATGAAGTTGATTTATCAGGTTTGTCTTTTACACAGGGTTATATGATATCAGATATTCCTGTCAAATAGAAATAATTTGCAGATTGGATTGACTAATATAAGGGACCCTATCAAATAGACGTAGTTTAGTGCTTTTTGGGTGTGTCTTACTCCTCTAAAGGGGGTACAATCAGAATATTTTAGCCCTACTGACAGCATGGAGAGGCGCAACAGTTATCCGGAGAAAAGATGGATGTTTTTCTGACTTTCAAACGTTTATTTAGTAAATGAACTTACATGAATGACAACATGTGTCAAAGTGTCGGATTAATTGACAAGGAGAGCCAAACAGAACGAAAACCCCAACGCCCCCATCCAATATCACTTCTTGGAACAATGGAAGATCGCCAAGGAATCAAACCATTGAATGGAACTTGGAAGACTTCACTTCTTTTCAACCTTTAAAGTCCCTTCTCTCCCTCTCCCGCATACAAAACAAACACACACGCACACACACACATATATATATATATATATATAAATTTGTGTGTGTGCGTTGTTTTTCTTTGTTTAACAGCATATCCACATTTTGGGCTATTAAATGCCAACGCTATTCTTGTAGAAGAATAATAGTTGGTTGGTTGGGTTTTTATGGCATATCAACCTTTGTAGGCTATCTAACGCCAAATCCATTTTTATGTAAATAATCAGTTCTATTTCGAACAATTCAGTTTAGCCTGAGTACACAGTTTAATTTTCAAAAACATTTCTATTTCTAGCTATTCAATTTAGTCAAGCAGTTCTAATTCAGCTAATTCAGTTTAGTACAAGTACAGATTTTGTTTACCCACAGTTAGATGTCAAAACAGTTTTATGTTAAACAATTCAATTTAGTGTAAAGACAGTTTCAATGTTAAAAAACAGTTCTATTTCAAAAAATTCAGTTTAGCATAAGCACGCAGTTTAAATGTAACTACGATTTAATTGTCAAAAACATTTCTATTTGAAGCTATTCAGTTTATTCAAACAATTCAGTTTAGCATTAGTATGCCGTTTGTTCTATTTAACCCATAGATTGGGCCCTATCAGGTGCTACTGCACCGGGCCAAAGTGGACCTGGGAGCCATGGCAATGAAGGGGTGCACCGTATTCCCCAAAGTCCCACCATCAGATAGTTTAGTGTCATATACAGGACACTCATTGGGGAGGTCTTACCCCTCTGCAGAGGTGCAGTCAGTGTATTCTACAGCCATAGCCAACTGGGCAAAAGAATAATAGTGATAGTATTTAACCCATACCTTAGAGGGATAAGAAACTTACACCTTTTCTAAGGGTATTAGTCCGAAAGTGAACATAAAAGCTTGATTAGATATCGAGTGTGTTTACTGTGATTTTGAAGTCTAGCACGTCAGCCTTTATTTTGGTGCCTCAGTCGGCTGGGGGGGGATCTGTAGAATACACCAAGTGCATTTCTGCAGAGGGGTAAAACTCCCCCAAAGAGTGCCCCAGTCGGTTGGGGATGTAGAATACATCAACTACATCTCTGCAGTGTGGTAAGACTCCAACGACTGGCCCAGTCGGCTAAGGGTGGGATGGCTGTAGAATACACCGACTGCATCTCTGTAGAGTGGTAAAACTCCCCTAAAATGTGTCCCAGTCGATTGGGACTGAAGAATATAACATTTGCATCTCTGCAGAGGGGTAAGACTCATCTAACGAGTGTCCAGAATATGTCGCTGAACTATCTGATAGTGAGGCTCCAGTAAAACTGGAGTTTTGGTGAACGTGGACCACTCTGGCCCGGGGTGTAACATCTAATAGTGTCCAAAACAAAAACAGTTCTATTTCAAACATTTCAGTTTAGTATTGCTACTCAGATACAATGTCAAAAACAGTTCTATTTCAAACATTTCAGTTTAGTATTGCTACTCAGATACAATGTCAAAAACAGTTCTATTTCAAACATTTCAGTTTAGCATAATTTTTATTTGACTCCTAGAGAGTACCCTATCAGGTGCTACGACAGTGCGCCGGTGTGAACCTGGGAGTGATGAGAATGAACGGGTAGTTCGCATTCCTCAGAGTTCCAGCATTACTTGAACTTCACCATCAGATTGTTTAGTGTCATATCCAGGACATTCGTTGGGGGAGTCTTACCCCTACGCAGAGGTGCAGTCAGTGTATTCTACAGCCCCAGCCAGCTGGGTAACGTTAGCCTTTAAGTCTATCCTTATATATATATATATATATATATATATATATATATTTATAAGAAGCTTTGCTTACTGAAGGCACGGAGCCAGAAATACGAGGTATCTCACGAGAAATAGGATGCTCAACCAACTTGTTAATCATCAACCCACGGAAGGCGCCCAATAAAATTAAGCATAGCTTAAATTTGGCTCAGAGGGAAATATTGGCTAACTCATGAGGACCGAAGAGACTACTCGTAAGAAGTTCAATTGGACACAAGGTCAGCAACATGATGCAGCAAGTAAGCTTCGAACTCTTTAACATTTATTTGTTAAAGTAAACATTACATCACGCCGAAAAGACCGTTTACTCCATTAAAGAAAAAGAAACTTTGAAAAAATATGCACGTATCTGGTACTCAGTGAGGATCAAACTCTCTTCTCAGGTATAACTGATAAGAGAAAAAGAACGGTTATCGTCTTGAGAAACGGATTTAGGGAGCCAGATTCTGATCCGATACGAGTTCATTTATAGGAAAGACATGAATAGATATATTCTTCATCACAAGCTATGGATAAATTGTAAGGCTCAGTGGGCTCTTTAGCCTTGGTATGGCAACTGGTCTATGGGGAGAAAAATCTAAATTCAAACCTGTTAAACTCCACTTAAAAACTGACCTTGTATCACATCCTGTACGTGCAATGGGTTTGGATAAGTATATATATATATATGGTACCTTGTCGTGATGTCTTAACCCAATCATATACATGGTCAGTTTTAAAACGGAATACAGCTGGTTTGAATATAGAGTATTTTTTCTCCAAGAACGAATATCGTACTATGTCTAAGGAGCCCAGTCATTTACCCAGTTAAAACAGCCCTTTTCCTAGTCAATAGATGCATGTCTTTGCCTGTATTAAATAAACATAATTATTTTATTGTTTACCTACAAGTTCGTCTCTTCACTTTTCTTTGTTTGTAAAAACGTAACAGTTTTAATCTTTCTTCGAACGTCGATATATCTGATAAAAGAAAATGGCTTTACACTAAAATAATTTGAAACAGACGATATCCTGCAGAAACTATAACAGCCACATAGTACGCAGATGATCTACCGCTTCTTGCAAATACACCAGCCCAAGCTGAATACCCACTGCATATCCTAGATCAATCAGCTGGAAGCATTGGCCTCCATGTAATGCAAATAAAACAGAGTTCAAGGGTTTCAAAATAGAAAGAACTAACTCCACTTTAAGTGGCAAGCCTCTAAAAGTAAGACAAGTTTACATATCTTGACAGCAGCATCTCATCTACTGAAAGTGATGTCAACATACGCCAAGCGAGGGCGTGGACTGCTATTGACAGATTATCAGCTATATTGAAATCTGATCTATCTGATATAAAAAAAACGGAATTTTTCCGAGCTGTGGCTGAATTAATACAACTCTATGGATGCACCACATAGATGCTAATAAAATACATGGAAAAATAAGCAAGATGGAACCTACACAAGAATGCTATGTGTGGTTTTGAACAAATGCTTGAAGCATCAATCTGTAAAACTGCAAATGTACGATTACTTATCTCCCATCTCAAAAACATCCAACAAAGGCAAACAAGACATCTGGGAAACTGCTGGGAAAGCAAGGACAAACTCATAAAAGAATTTCTTCCATGGACCCTTACTCATGGATGCGGCCGTGTTGACCGACCAAAAATAACCTACAATACGGACACTGGATGTAGTTTGGAAGATCTACCGAGGGCGATGGATGACAGGGAGAGATGGCGAAAAAGAGTTAAGAAAATCTGTGCTGTAAACGCGAATTAATGTTGATGATTCCTAGTAATCAAGTAAATCACCCTGGTATTATTCAATTGATGAGATGGACAAAAAAAACAACTTCAATTATATATATATAGCTAAAAAATCAATAATGTATGTATTTACCTTACCTTCACGCTAGCAGGATACGACACAGGGTTAGTTTTCAAGTGGAATTTAACGAGTTTGAATTTAAAGTTTCCTTCTCATAGACCAGTTGGCATATCATGGTTAAAGAGCCCAATCAAACGTCACGGTGTCTATTTCCCACGACGATAACAACTAGATCATTAGTTCCTCCTATATGTGAAGATCATACACACACACACACACACACACACACACACGCATATACATATATATATAGTCTTCATATGTACATATATATGTACGTCTGAGAATTAATTTTTTATTTATTTATTGCGGACTTTTCCCCCTCATCTTGGTAGTTTTTTTGGTTTTTTTTGTGTTGTTTCTTCTTTCACTACGTTTCGGCCAAATTCCCTCTGGCCTTCTTCAGGTGATTTTACCGCGACCTCGGATAGGAATGCTGAGTCTTGTAACCGTATCCCCAGTTATAAACTGCCTTCCATAGTTGTTGTCTATCGCACCACGTTTTTGTGACCAAGTATACCTCCGGCCGACTTAGGTAGGATTTGAAACCGCTATCTTCTGACAATGCTCACCTGGAACCGAAGAGACTCACCGCCTCTATCCTCTATCCACGGGCCCCGAAGGGCGATCAAGGATCAAGATAATGATTTATGAGACCAAAAAATCCATCCTTGATTGCCCTTCGGAGCAATGGCAATGAAGGGGTACTCCGCATTCCCCAAAGTTCCAGCATCATTTGAACCTCACCATCAGATTGTTTAGTGTCATATCCTGGACACTCATGGAGGTGTCTTAGCCCTCTGCAGAGGTGCAGTCGGTATATTTTACTGGCCCAGCCGACTGTGCCATACACAGAGCTAATGTCCAAATAGCTCTATTTCAAACAATTCAGTTTAGCATAAATACGCAGTTTAAATGCAAAAAACAGTAAACTCAAGAAACCACGGTCTAGTTCTATTTAACCCATAGATAGGACCATTATCACGTGCTACCATTGGAGAGAAGCAGCTGGTGTATTCTACTGTCATAACCGATTGGGCAATGTTTATATATATATATATATATATATAAGAATATATATTATGATATTAATTTGAAAACGTAAAACTTCGTCGGATTTTGAACACAATTCGCCGTGTCGATTTTGAACGACGTTAATCATTAGACCACGGGTACCTACTAAAACTCAATTATGTATATGAGAGAGGCCAAAAATGTGGATTATTTGGGATGTATCAAAATCATTACAAAAAGAGTTCACTAACTCGAGCCAGTTTTCGTGAACGAGTTTTATAATTTACCAAGACAGAAAAGAACAATGGTTGATAGGTATTTTTTTCGTAAATCGTCCCCTTGGCTGTCAACCAACTTATTCCAGTGGGTTTGTTGTCGGTCAAAGCACATCTAAAACCCTACTTTTGATACAGCGGGAAGTTGCACAGTTCCGTTTGATTTAATGTCCACCACCTCATGAAAAGTTGTCTCGGAAGGTATAGAGAGGGTGTTTCGCTAAGTAGGTATAGAGAGGGTGTTTCGCTAAGTAGGTATAGAGACGGTGTTTCGCAAAAAAGTAGAAAGACCAGCTTAAGTATTTCTTTTTTTTTTAATTTCGGACTGACTCGTCCAGCTGTCTTGACCGAAACCTAGACATAATCACTTTAATTTATTCATCAGTCCACATCACTTAATCTAAATTTATAATTTTAAAATTCAAAAGTTAAAGATTCAATCAATTTAAATTTTATCAAACAACACACACACACACACACACACACACACAAATATATATATATATATATATATATGATAAAAATAAGTAGAAAAGTGGATAAACCAACACTGATAATTGCTTTATCCACTTTTCCACCTATTTTCATCACCTTGTCAGATTTACCACAATCTACCATTTCTCTCTCTCTCTATATATATATATAATGAGAGAGACAATCCATATACATCTGTAATACTACCTCGATTATATTTTTTATCCGATCTCGTGTGTGTGTATATATATATATTTGTCATTTGATTATTCCCTCCCTGGGCTGAAAGTACTTTGGAAAAATACGGTGTCTTCCTAAATTCAGTCCATCCAAAAGACAAATGACAAAGACTTGAACGGATCAAAGACAGAACAGGAAGATGCGATGAGTCTGTTATAACAAATCAAACATGTTTAAAAGAGAACATGCTACCGATAGATATATGCATTTTGCAGTAATAATGTACAGGCACCACCATCACAACTACTATCACCACAACAACTCTAAGTAGTAATGATAATAAATTCTGATCAATAGTTTCGTTTTATCTATAGTCCATGACACCTGTTTCATGTTTTATGTATATACTCAGATGTATTGTACTAAACATAAAACGTCCATTTGAATAATTGTTACGTACATAAAACAAATATGAACAATTCAATAAAAACGCTGATCAGTATTGTTTACTACTTCTATTACTACTACTACTACTACTACTACTACTAATAATAATATTAAAAATGATTATTATTATAATTAGTATTAGCAAAACAGAAGATGAAAAAGTATATATATATATATATATATAACATTATCAAATACTGCCATGACTCGGTGTTTCTTGCACAGTACGCTGCACGATCTTCAGAGATCAGCATATACTATTGAAGTAAAAAAAATGAGGTAAAGAAAGAAAAAAGAATAGTAAAGAAGACAATAAAGAAAAGAAATAGAGAGGATATATCATCACTTTTTAATTTTTTTCTGTCCTTCCCACTTTATCATATCAAGATATTGAAAATAAGCATAAAGGCATATAACACCACACAGTATCATTATCTATCTGATGATCATGCAGTCTATTGTACTCAAAAATCAGAGTGATGGGAAGTATTAGACAATTTTTATATTTTAGAGCTTTAAATTCAGCTCTTATAAGCGTCGAGCACTTAAAAGATTTTCTATGTCATGCCGATGGTCCGGGAGACCGGGGTTTAATCCCAGGTCGAGTCATACTACAGACTCAAAAAATAGTACTTGATTCCTCTTTGGTTAACACTTAGCATTATAAGATACGGATCAAGGGTAAGGTAGAGCACTCCAGAGAAAGTGAAGTAGCTATTGAAAAGGGAGCCTTCAGGTCGCCCACGACTGCGGACGCCAACTTTACTGATTTTTATATGTGTGCGTGTATGTGTGTGTGTGTGAGAGAGAGAGAGAGAGCATTTCAGAACTGGCATAACGAGTCAACATTTTCCTGGCTTGACAATTTTAGCATATTATACAGCTCAAACCTGGAAAATAAATTATATATATATATATATATACGTTTAAACAACCTTGAAACTATTCAGAAAAATTGTATATATCTATGAGAATTTCCAGCAAGAATGGAAACATAATAAGAAGTACACACACACACACACACACACACACACATATAGAAATCATGAATGTTCAAAATGCGTCACAGCGCTTACTTTAAATTGCATGCGTGGGATACACGATCATCAGACAGCTAATTGATGATTGTTTATCAATATGCGTGAAGCTTAAAGTTACATTAGAGCCCTATTATAGGCATTATAGTTCTTTAGGATTTCAAACGGTTCCACTTTGCTCTTGTATTTTAAGCACTAAGCACTTTTTTTTTATATTAAAGCTTTTATCTTCCGAATTATCATAAACTGTAACTAATACTCCTTCTTCACACACACACACACACACACACACACACACATATATATATATATATATATATATTGGTAACACAGCTGAACCTGTTTGTGTTCCTTCGAACTGAGACACTTTTCTTCTCCCCTGCTAGTATTAAGAGACAACCTGAACTTGGGAAGACAACTAGTCTTGAGAAAAGACATCTCATGACATGTGCCAACAGGAAAGATAAACTCTATTACCTTCTCTACGAACCATGGAGAAGGTCTGAAACAAAGTATATATATATATATATATATATATATATATATATATATTCTAATGAACTTAGCACTTCGGTCTTCGATATAGTAAAATGTAAACAAACAGAAGTTAATAGGATCTGTTGCTGGCTGTGAGGTTATGTTAACGGGTTTCGATTCCAGCTTGAAGCGTCACGCGTGCCTAGCTACACTGAAGAGTTTTGAAATAACGAAACAGTCGGCCTGTGGGGGACAATATATATATATATATATATATATATATATATATATATATATATATATATATTACAGAGTCAGCGCCTTCGAACACTTACAGATCTTGAAGTTAGAAAACAATAACTTCAAAACCGTATAAGTGTTGTTTGGGTGTTCTATAACACGCTGATGAAACATTTTTTGTCAGCTCATGCAAAAAGTATAACTGGTTCTACAAAGTCATTAATTACCATATATAAATCCCTTGATAAAGTAGTCCAATGGCTGACACCTTTAACTGAAACAGTGGGCCCTCATATGTCCTGATTGATAGAAAAGTTCACCATATGTATATATATATATATTCAAATAGTGACATATAATAACATAATATACATATATGTGCATGTGTGCGGGTGTGTACTAAAATTTAAACGTGTTAAAATATTTTTTCATATTTAATATACATAAAGTTAAGCAGATAAAAAATGAATTCAACAAACTGGTCAAGAAAGTATACACGAGCAGGTACGGTTGTTTGGGAAAATTGAACCACTGGGAATCGTGCAAGAGACTGCTATATGTAGTGAGAATATCTTCAAGAAAATAAGATACAAAATTATAAGAGATTTTGAGATACAAATGAATCACCAACTTCTCACTTGAAGAGCAGAGATAGTTTCAACTAAAAAAAAATTTGTTAACTGATGGATTTGGTCGTTCCATCCGATTAGACAAAAAAAAAAAAAAATAAAGAAAATAGGGAAATATCCGAACACTTCTAGAAAACTGAAAAGCTAGCCGAAAGTTATGGTAACAACAGTACTAATCATAGTCGGAATACTTCTTTGGAATTGTTTCAATTCCAAAGAATCGGTAAAAGGGACTGGAAAAAATGGAAGTCGAGACAGAAAAGACCATAGAGCTGCTGCAATCGGCCAGAATACTCAGAAGAAATCTGTCGAGCAAAGAAGAATCGATGTATACTAGAATTCAATGAAAACAATCAATAATTTCTAAAATAATGATGATGATAATAAATAAATAAATAAATTAGCGCAAAAAACGTATTGACTTGACACGATTGGGTGAGGAACGTGATCCACTGGCAATTGTGCAAGAATTTTAAATTTGATCATACGAACTAATGGTATATACACAACTCAGAATCCATCCTAGAAAAAGAGTCGTACCAAAATATCTTGGATTTTGAGATACAAATGAACCCCTAATCTCGCCCAGACAACCAGGCCAAGTGATAATCTACAAAAAAATAATAAATAAATAAATAAATAAAAACAAAGAAAAAGAAAAATAGAGAGCTTGCCGAATAGTGGACTTTGTATTTCCGGGCAAAACTGAAAGAAAGCGAAAAGAGAGATAAGTAACTAGACCTCTCTAGAGAACTGAAAAACTGTGGAACGTGAAAGTGATGCTGATAACAATTGTAATTAGCACGTGGTACAATCACCTAAAGATTGGTGCAGGGATTGGAGGACTTGGAAATAAGAGGACAAGTAGAGACCATCCAAACTACTACATTGTTGAGATCGGCCAGAATACTAAGAAGACTCCTGGAGACTTGCTGTCACTCAGACTCCTGTGAAAAGCAATCAGCTAACGTTGGTGTGAAAAACACTCAAAAAAGTAAAAAGGAAAAACATAAGAATACAAATGTCCTGGAGTATTATAATCAGACACCATCAAGCAAAGTAAAATGAAAGAAAATATAAGAAAATAGTATGTCAAAAGGACAAGAGAATTTCTTGAAATCAAACTCTAGTTATCCTTGCATCATACTCTGGACTCTTCTTAAACTAGACAAGGTAGGAACTCATAAATATAAACAATAAAGGAATTGATGGCTATACATAAGGCCTTACGCCCAAGATATGACATTAACAGATTCTATGCAACAAGAAAAGGAGGAGGAAGAAGACTTGCAAGCCATAAAAGATTGCATGGATTGAGCAATACAAGGACTCAAAGAATCTATAAGAACAAAGTAAGTGTATTTGCCACTGTTTCCCACCAGACAGGGCTCGACACAAGGTCAATGACCCGAAGGCCGATTAAAGTGGGGATTAAGGGGATGGGTTGGTTGGGAACGAGCCGAGACTCGAACCCTGCTGGTCTGTGCTGGTCATTGACTCACTTAGTGCAATGTGAGTCTAATGAGCCAAGCAGTTTCACGGACCCAAATCTGGGTCCGGGCACGGATGCCGGGATATAGCTTGAACAAGACAGCAGGGTCTAGTGTATTACTTGGGGTTGAACGCTTCGCCTAGCCGAAGCTGGGGGCCTTTCGGCCTCAAAAGGCCGGGAAGCGATAAAGTAAGGCGATTTCAGCTGCCAGCAACAGCAATAAGCACAAACCAGGAAAAATTACAAAGCCAAGAAAACTAAAAAAAGGAAGAAGAACTACATAGATACTTTAAGAGAAAAACTACGGAAATTGCGCACGAGATGATTGGACAAGGCTACGAAGGGGACACCTCAATAGAGAAACTGAATCCCTTTTAATAGCAACAGAAAATAATGTCATAAAGACTAATTATATCAGAGAAAAAGCTCGTTAATACGTATGGGAATACCAAGTGTAGGCGTTATGGTGATAGAGATGAAACAGATAATCTAATAATATATGGGGGGTGTCCTCGTGGTGTAATGGTTAAAGCGATGGATTGCGGAATCGTAGTACGCGAGTTCGTACTCCAGTCGCGCTATTACGTTCACTTTCGGGCAAATACCCTAGGGAAAGGTATGAACCCCCTTATCCTCCCAGCTATGGGTTAAATAGTACCACAACTGTTCTTCTTGGAGAATGGCATTGCAAAAGTTGATATGCCATTAAACAAAGAAACCAAACCAAACCAAACCAAACTAATAATATATGAATGCAGAAAACTTGCATAAAAGAAATACCAGAACCAGTTGTAAAGGTGATTCACTGGGAGTTTTGCAAGATCAGGCTAATGAGTAGAGTGTTCGCCAATGATCCGGAAGACTGGGGCTCAACCCTGGTCGATTCATACCACAGACTTAAAAAATGGTAGTTGATGCTACCTTGCTTAACACTCAGCATTATAAGGTGAGGATCAAGGGTAAAATGGAGCAATGCAGGGAAAGAAGTAGTGCCCTCCCCTACACCCCGGTGTAGTAGCTATAGAAAAGGGAACCTCCGGGTCGCTCACGACTACGGTCGCTAACTTTACTGACTTCATTTATATATATATATGTGTGTAAGAGAGAGAGAGAGAGAGAGAGAGAGAGAGAGAGAGAGAGAGTTTGAAACAACCTTGAAACTATTCACAATAATTGTATATACCAATGAGAATTTCCAGCAAGGATGGAAACATAATAAGAAGCATACATGCACTCACACACACACACGCACACACACACACACACACGTATATATAGAAATGTTGAATGTTCGAAATGCGTCACATCGCTCACTTTAAATTCTATGCGTGGGATACACGATCATCAGACAGCTAATTGATGATTGTTTATCATAATGCGTGAAGCTTAAAGTTACATTAGTGCCCTATTACAAGCATTATAGTTCTTTAGGATTTCAAACAGTTCCACTTTGCTTTTGTATTTTAAGCTCTAAGCACTTTTTTTATATTAAAGCTTTTATCTTCCGAATTATCATAAACTGTAACTAATACTTGAAAATATAACACATAAAGTTCTTCGAGACCTTATGATACAAACTCATCACCCAAATCCCGACCAGATAACCATACATTGTTTTTAATTAACAAGGAGAAAAAAACCTGTTGTATAAAGAATGTTGCTGTGTCAGCAAGCCACAGAGTGAAAGTACAATAAGGGGAAAAGCTGAACAAATACCAAGACCTAGGAAGAGAGCTGAAAAAACTTTAGAACAGAAAGGTGACTGTGATACCAATCGTATTCGGAGCCCTTGGAACAGTCCCCAAGAATCTGGGAAAGAGACTACATTAAATAGGAAGAGAAAGACAGAGAGAGAGAACGAAGTGAGAAAAATAAAGTAATCAGAAATATATTAAATTTATTGAGTGGCTTTTAAGTTTGATTATTTTTTTCTCTACCTTTTTACAACACGATCTCAAATCGGCTTGAAGCAATCGATCTTTCCGCGGATTAAAACATCAATTGCTAACATAACTATAAATCTGTTCACTTATCTATCTATTTGTGAGCTAGTGTGTGCTCGTGTGTGTGTGTGTGTGTGTGCACGCATGTGTGTGTATGCTCGTGTGTGTGCTCGTGTGTGTGAGGGTGCGAGCCCGTGTGAGCTCGTGTGTGTGTGTGTGTGTGTGTGTGTGCATGTGTTATTAGACGGAGAGAGCGAAATAGGAAGGGAGCGAGCGGCGGAGAGAGCGAGAGATATAAGAAGTGAGAGAGGGGGAGATAGGATGTACCTGTGTGTGTGTGTGTTGTGTATGCATGCATGTTTGTACATGTTGAGAGAGAGAGAGAAATACATAGAAAGAGAGACAGACAGGGTGAGAGAGAGAGAGAGAGAAAGAGAATTAATGGAGAAAAATTCATGAATATAGTATTTATCTATCTACCGGTCGATCTATTAGGAGAGATAGAGAGACAGAGAGAGAGAGAGACAGAGACAGAGACAGAGACAGAGCGAGAGCGGAGGAGACCAGAGTGCTAATGGCAAATACGCAAACTAAAACAGGACGGAGAAGAAGAGAGAGAGAAAAAGAAAGAAGTCTAAACAGGACGGAGAAAGAGGACGAAGAAACGAGAGAGAAATAGAGAGGGGGGAGAGAGAGAGAAGGAAAGTCGTCTAAACAGGAGGAAGAGAGAAAGAGAGAAAGAGAGAGAGGGGGGAAATGTCTAAAGAAGAAGAAGAAGAAAAAGTAGAGAGAGAGAGAGAGAGAGATCCAGTCGGCTGGGACTGACTGCATCTCTGCAGACGGGTAAGACTCCACCCCGAACGGCAGTTCTAGATATGATACTAAACAATCTGATGGTGAGGTTCCAATAATGTTGGTGCTTTGGAGAATGCAGTGTACTCCTTTATTGCCATCGCTCCCAGCTCCACCCTGCCCGGAGTGGTAGCACCAGATAGGGTCCTATCTATGAGTCAAATAGAAGTATTTGACATTAGAACTGTACTTATGCTAAACTGAATAGCTTGAAATAGAACTGTTTATATCTATAAAAATAGATTTAGTATTGAATAACCTACAATGGTATGATATGCCTTAAAACTAAACCAAACCAAACCAAACCTATCTCTTTTAATCTATCTATCATTCTATCTATCTATCTATCTATCTATCTATCTTTGAGCGTACGTGTATATGTGTGTAAGAGAGAGAGAGAGAGAGAGAGAGAGAGAGAGTATGTGTACCCTGACAATTATAAAAATAAAAGAAGAGAAGGAAAAAGAAGTGAGAGATAGAAAGAAAGAGAGGTATGGGGAGAGAGAGAACTGATGGAGAACAGAACGCTCTCGAAAAATTGACATAAATATATTTATCTATCTGCCTCCTTATCTATTGGGCGAAAGAAACAGTGAGTGAGTGAGTGAGTGTGAGAGAGAGGAGGAAGAAGTCTAAAGAGGAAGAAGTGAGAGAAAGAAAGAGAGAGAGTCAGAAAGGGAGATAGAGAGAAGGAAAGAAATCTAAACAGGGTGGAGAGAGAGAGAGAGAGAGAGAGAGAGAGAGAAGGAAAGACGTCAAAACAGGACGGAGAAGAAGAGAGAGAGAAAAAGAAAGAAGTCTAAACAGGACGGAGAAAGAGGACGAAGAAACGAGAGAGAAAGAGAGAAATAGAGAGGGAGGGAGAGAGAGAGAAGGAAAGTCGTCTAAACAGGAGGAAGAGAGAAAGAGGGAAAGAGAGAAAGAGAGAGAGGGGGAAATGTCTAAAGAAGAAGAAGAAGAAAAAGGAGAGAGAGAGAGAGAGAGGGAGAGAGAGGGAGAGAGAGAGAAGTATAAAGAAGAAGAAAAAGTAAAGAGTGAGAGAGGGAGTTGGCAGTTACCTGAATGGAAGCCTATGTTAAATGGGTTGAAACTAACAGTCAATACAAATATTAATGCATAAATGCCCGTGTTATATTAAGTTTTTACTGTTGTTGAGAACTGTAGAAGAGTTACCTCCCTTGAATCAGAACGCTGTCGGCTTCTGTAAATCAGTTTTAGAATGAGAGGAGACTTTTAAAAATGATATATTATTTTCATATGCAAATTTTGGCTGATCTCGCACAGTTATTACGTGTTTAGATATTTCTTTGTCTCCTCTCTCTCTCTCTCTCTGTCTCTCTCTCCTATTTTTTCTATTAATTTTTATTTTCGTTTAATGTTGTCTATATCTAATTTTACGTGTTTACTGGACGAGCAGTGAACCGGTTGCTGTAAAAGTGGCCCATGATGATAATGATGCATCCATTTAGGTAGAAGTTACTATCTCCGTTATATTTTAAAGAGTAAAACAAGGGTACAGCTTGAATGAAAGCCTTAAAAAATGCCGTTCAGCAACAGCAAAATGATCTAAATACTGCTATATTATATTAGTTTTGGAATTTTAATCTCGCTGTGTTATCACACTTTTGGCGTGACATAGAATACTTTGATCGTATTCCTTGCAGAGAGTTACTCCCAACAAAATGAACGATATCCTAGGTATGATGCTAAACTACATCAAACGGTGAGGCTTCTGTTCTGCAAATCTGAAAAGTGTGGAGTACCTGTTGATTGTCATTCCACCCACTTCCAATCTGATCCAAAGTGACCTTTTAGGGGCCTAACTAGGGGTCAGAATCATTTACTAAGGATTGTAAATAATGATTATTTACTAAGAATTATTACTACGGATTATTACCATTATTTATAAGAATTATTACAAAGGATTATTATTATTTATAAGAATTATTACTAAGGATTATTATCATTATTAGTTATTTGGAACCATAAAACTGTCAATTTTAGTTTTAAATAGGAATACTTTAATTTAAATGAACAAGTGTAAACTGTTTAAAAGTAACTTCACAAAAATGTAAATGTAAACGTACATTAAACGCGATTCCCTAACCACTTGGTATAAAATAAACCTAGACATGTTGACATACCATTAAACACAATCAATCAATCCCGCTATGATCCATGTTAGTTTTAATTCACACACACACACACACACACACACACACACACACACACACACACACACACACACACACACCCATGCGCGCTCACACACACGCACCTGTCATTTGTGCGAGGTGGTGTGTGGGAAATATGAGATCAGTTCCAAGAGACCTTCCTCCTGGCAGTCCCTGCATCTCCGTCAAAAAGGAGATAAGGGCTGAGATTATTTCTCGGCATCCGAAGGAGCCCAAAAAAGAAATACTGACAGAATTAAGGTATTTCTTGGCATCACTCAATCGAAACCTGCTCCCTTTCAGGTTATACACATTAGAACGTCCTTGTGTTAGATTCGAGTTGATCAAAAAGTATCGAGACTGGATTGATATTTATTTTTAAATTTAAACCTTCGACTATCTAGACTGGACTGATTGTTTGCAATTCGAAGGAAAATTAATGTTTCCTTTATTGTTCATTTCTGTCTTGCTAAATACAGTTAGACTTTCGATACATTTTGACGGCAGTTCATAAATATGTCTTAAAGAAAAAATAATTGCATAGTGGAAAAACTAAAACCCAACAAATCTTTGAAAAAAATCAAAAGGCATCTAAGTATAGACCCCTAAATTAATTTTTCATATGAGCTATCCCTGATTAACCCCTAAAAATAATTAGAAAAATTAAAAACAAAATAAAAAAGAGTTTGAAAAAAGTTTAATTTAGTATAAAGAAAATAAATTGCTAATTTTTTTCGAATACATGATGCAATAATATATATATATATATATATATATGTACGAGATGCCTTCAATAGGTTTTCAGAATTTTTCGTATGGACACATTTATTTATAGTACACACATGAAACTCTAGTCCCGTTCGAAGTAATCTCCTCCGGCTGCAATGCACTTGTTGTACGGTTCCAACAACTTCTAGAAGGCCCTATGGAAGTCCTCTTGTGTTAGCGTGTCAATGACCTTCGTCACAGTCTCTTTCATCTCCTTAATTGTCTCATAACGACAGCCTCTGAGCATAGAGAATAAGCAAAAGTCACCGAGAGCAAGGTCTCGACTATAAGGAAGGTGAGGAACTGTCTTGATGCCCATCTTGGTCAAATAGTCTGTGACAAGGATGGAGTTGTGGACTGGTGCATTGTCCTGGAGGAAATGCAACTGACCCGATTTAAAGAGTGCTGGCCTCTTCCGACGGAATCTCTTCCTGAGCTCCCTTAAAACCTCAACATAGTAACCCTAACCCTAACCCTTTGGCCAATCAACTCTGGTGTATTGACTTCCTTACTCCTCCCACACCTATCATCATCCCTCACAGACTCCCTGCTTTCCTCGAATCTCTTATGCCACTCAAAAACTGATGCTTGATTCATGCAAGATGCTCCAAAACAGTCTAAAGCATTCCATACGTTTCTGTGGCATTTTTTGCAAGTTTAAAACGCAATTTTATTGCATATCCTTCTTCTAAGGTGTCCTCACGTCCAGATTGCATTTTTGAAATTCACCAGCTGTGACAATCAGGCCTTAGTAGGGTGCATTTCAATTCCTACTGTAGGTGTTCATTTGAACCTGAAATCATAAGAATTGGTCAGTTATCTCATAAGAGTCTGCGACAATTTTAATGCTTGTACAAAAAAAGTCTGGAAACTTATTGACGGCTCCTCTTATATATATATATATATATATATATATATATAAATCAGTGGCGTGTCTTAAAACTTATACTTGGTTATGCGAATAACATGGTTATGATTTATGATAAAAATTATCAATTTGACATATACCTTATTTGTGCGGCATAAAGGACGCACGGGTGTATAAGGCGCACCCCTGTTTCAGCAGGGCAAATTAAGAAAAAACAAAGTACTAATAATAAACGTGATAAAATTAATATAATGAATATTATCAACGGTAACTCTTTTAATCAGCATAATAGCTTTTTAAATTATGACAATTGGTATATGAAAGTTACTCAAAAGTTTCAGCTAATAGGAGTTGCCTGGTAACTAATTTCAGCCGACTATCGCAAATTTTGACCCTACATATGGTATATAAGACACCGGGGAATTTAAAAAGATATTTTTAGAGCGTTTTATATGCTTTCAAATTCGGTAAATAAAGAATTAATTTGTCTTAAAGATTGTTAACCTCTGCGCGTAACTGATAAAATAATATTTAACAGATTCAAAACAGCTTATGCTATCGAATTATAATAATTTCGATTTGTTTTTTTAACATTTTTTTGTTTAATGTCATCATAAAAAAACAAGATAATTCTAAATGAATTAAACTGAAGCTATTAATAAAACAATGAAATATATATTGAGAGAGAAAATATCAAAAGACGTAGTGTGTATTGGCTAGTATTATCTTTCCCTTGATCTGTAGTTATAGGTAAACATTTTTATCATGGCAACAAACGAACTATTTTTATAAAACTAAAAACACTAATTTAGATTTCTTTCTTATTTTCTATGCAGGTAAAGCCAATACAAAGGAAGATGACGGCGATACCAATCATAGTTGGAGCATTTGGAATAATCCCCCAAAATCACGAAACAAGGCTTGATGAACTGGATATTATAGACAGAGAAAGAGAGGGTGAAGAAAGTGAGAAAAATATTATAAGTTAAAATATTTAAAATTCATTAAGTGGTTTTTTAATTTTAACTTTTTTCTCTCTCCATGTTTGCAACATCTAAAATCTGAGCGAGGCTTAAAACTAAACTTTCTGAACAAATTTTATATATATATATAGGTATTCTTCAATCCAGTAAATCCGGAGTCGGGAACAATTCCGTCAGGACAAATTGTCAAAAATTCGACTATTTAAATATTCCAGGTAAAGAACTCAATGTAAATGTCATCACAGAGCAATAATTCCTTCAAGAAAAACCAAAATTCAGTCTCTTTAGGATTACAAATTTATAAATTTATTTCCATCCGGCTAAGTGCATTGATATGAATCGATAACTCCAATCTCCACGTTGGATCTGAAGAAGTCCTGTTAAATTTTTTAGGAGTTATTGATTCATATCTATGACCGAATTTAGTTTTGTCTTGAAGGTATATATATATATATATATATATATATATATATATATATATATATATATATATATATATCAGTACCTTACTTTACGCCGTCTGCAGTTTTTAATTTTACGTGTCATTATGATTATCAGACGGATTTTCTGTCTTATTAATTGTAAGGCGGTAATCTAATTTAAAACTGCTCTACTCTGGTGTGTCTATGTATAGTAGTCCATTGGGAAACATTACGTCTGAGTTCGATATCGAAGTACTGAGAACAAACAATTGATTGTTATAGCTGTTATTATTATCATTTTGCTTGTACGTTGCTAACATTTTATTTGCTGGTTAATCTACTTATGTGTTGAAGCTTAAATATATCCACACACACACACCGATTCACACACACACACACACACACACACACACACACACACACACACATATATATATATATATATATATATATTTGTGTTTGTGCCTGTGTTAGCAATAATTCAGAAAATACAAATACAAAAGGATTGAATAATATTTTGAATATTGTGTAGATATTCACACACACACACATTTGCAACCTCACACACACAAACATTGATAGGGGGCAGTATCCTGGTGGTGTAATGGTTAAAGCGATGGACTGCGGACTCGTAGTAAGCGAGTTCGAACTCCATTCGTGCTATTACGTTCACTTCCGGACAAATACCCTTACGAAAAGTATGAACTCCCTTATCCTCTCATCTATAAGTTAAATAGCGCCACGACTGTCGTTCTAAAAGGATGGATTTAGCATTAAATAACCGAATAAGGCTGATATTCAATAAAAAAGCAAAACCAAACAAAGATGGATTGATAGATACTACACACATCCTCTCATAAGATACATATATTTGAAAATTTTTTTGAACATTTTTTAAATGATTATTAAAAATTTTTAAAAGTGCTCAACACTGACCAATAGAGTGAGATAAAACCTAAAACAAGAGAGGTCTATTTTACCCCTGTTCTTTGCGGCTCCATTTGTTTTCATTTCATATATATATAGACATAAAAAATAGACGTGGCAATCGGAGTTCAAACCCTGTACCCGGCTGTTTTTATTTCATAAAGCGCTAAACCACAGGGAAAAGAATGATCGCACTATTCTTCCCTCAACTATGTAAATAGTAGAGACTGGACTCTTTAACTGTTTTATTGCAACCGGTCTAGGAGATGGAAAACCAATTATCTTTACTTAAAACTGACCTTGTGTCCCATCCTATTAGTGGCCGAATATATAAATCAAAAACACGAAAAAAAAAAAAATTAACAGGACATCTTTATCCATAAAATCTGAAGAAGTCCTGTTAATTTTTTTTCGTGTTTTTGATTTATATCAAAAACACATAACAGGATGGAAATAAATTTATAATCCTAATGTGACCGGTTTTGTTTTTTTCTTAAAGAAATTATTGCTCTGCAATGTCAGTTACATTGAGCTCTTTACCAGGAAAATTTAAATGTTCACTGTTGAATGGTTTTTTTGTCCTGATGGAATTACCCCCAACTCCGGTTTAACTGGACAGAATAATATTGATATATATATAAGCTATCGATCATATGGAAATCAAACCTGACCAATAAAATGAAACGCAGTTTCTTCCAGGCAGCGGTCGTGTCGATACTACTGTATGAATCCACCACTTGGACGCTAACAAAACGGCTAGAGCAGAAGCTAGACGGCAATTACACAAGAATGTTGAGAGCAATATTGAATAAGTCCGGGCGGCAACACCCCACAAAGCACCAACTATACGACCACCTGCCTCCCATCACGAAAACTATCCAAGTTAGACGAACCAGATATGCAGGACACTGCTGGAGAAGCAGAGATGAGATCATAAGTGATGTACTCATATGGACCCCCACATATGGCCGAGCGAAAGCAGGACGACCAGCTAGAACATACATACAGCAGCTATGTGATACGGGATGTAGCCCTGAAGACCTGCCTGAGGCGATGAACCATAGGGAAAAGTGGCGAAAGGGTCAGGGATATCCGTGCTAGCAGCACGACATGATGATGATGATATATATATATATATATATATATAACCATTATCTTCAAGTTGTGCCGATAGAACGGATTCATTTGAATCTTTCTCTGTTGGTCATAGTTCTTGATATGTCCTCTAGAGGACATTCTGTGTCTGATTATATGTATGTTTTTGCTGGTCGGGCAACACTAGTGTGTCCATATTTAGGAGTCCATGGGAAAATTATATATATATATATATATATATATATATATATATATATGTGTGTGTGTGTGTGTGTGTGTGTGTGTGTGTGTGTGTTTGTGTGTGTGAGCAGCTATGTGAGGATACAGGATGTTGTCCTGAAGACCTACCTAGGGCGATGAACGATAGGGAGGAGTGGCGAGAGAGGGTCAGGGATATCCGTGCTACCAGCGCGATATGATGATGATAATCCATATACCCATATACCTTTATATTCGCACTTGTGAGTATATATATTTCACGAATTTCCCTGACCCTCTCTCACCACCCGTCTCTATCGTCCATCGCCCCCGACAGGTCTTCCATGCTACATCTTTATCACCACAGAGCTGCTGTTGATAATTATAGCTGATCGTTCAACCTTTGCTCGCCCACGTGATGGGGGCCAAAGGAGTATGTCATTTATGAATTCGTCCTTACTTCTCCAGCAGTGTCGCACTTGTCTGGTTTGTCTAACTTGGATAGTTTTCGTAATGGGTGGCAGGTGGCAATAGAGTTTTAAACTACTGTTTTATGGTGTATTGCCTCCAGGATTTGTTCAATAAAGCTTACAGAATTTTTGTGTAATTGCCATCAATTTTTTTTTCATACGTTTACTTGGCGTCTATGAAGTGCATCCTTGTAGCAGTATCGACACAACCACTGCTTGGAAAAAAACTGCATTTTGTTTTATCGGACAGGTCTGACCTCCATATGTCCGATAGCCTATCAATGCCTTTGCTAGTCGCGTGTTGATGTAATTCTCGGTTGATGAGACGCAGCTTCAGAGGTAGGTGAACTTGTCCACTAGTTTCAAAGGCCTACTCTTTAATGTGAAGATATCGCCTCTTTGATTAAAGCACCTATATTCTGTTTTGTCAGCGTTGACATGGAGGCCTCTTTCACCTGTTTTTCGTTCCAGTCTACGTAGCAGGGATTCGGCTTGGGTGGGTGTATTTGCCAGAAGCGTTATGTTATCGGCGTAGTCAGCGTCCGTAATAGTTTGTGCGGGGTATTACCGTTTCTTTTTTTTTCATATATATATATATATATATACATGAAAAAATAAGTTGAAAAGTAGACAAATCATAATATTATTTCTAAACCCGTTGTAAATGTTTGATTTATCCACTTTTCCACTTATTTTTATCATCTTGTCAGATTCACAAAAATCTACCATTTCTCCATATATATATATATATATATATATATTGTACGTTTGCATGTATTGGTTTTCATACATGTATTTGTAAATCGATATTTATTTTCAGACCGGGTGTAACATCAAAGCCCTTTACGCGTTCACGTAACAAATGATTCGTACAGTATTTTTAGATTTGACGGAGTGAAAAAAAGAAAGTACATGAATCTTACGTCACCATTTTATTTCTGTCAAAATCATTTCATTAACATCAATGCATTCTGAAGCATCATTTCTCTGCTCTTAGGCAATTTTTCCCCATTTGATTTGAGAGCCAGCTATTCACTCTAGGATTGAGTTGAAACATTAATGTACGTGTTCCTCAGCTCTTATACTTCTGACTCCTAAAAAATTTACAAAGTGTTATGGTCAAGAGGAAGTTGAAATGATAACACGACTCGGAAATGAGTGATAAAAAATATATTAAAGGAAAATAGTACATACATTAACGATAGCTGGGAGAAACCTCTCCTCAGCTTAACACAGTCATGAATATTACATCTGTTCTTGGTGGCGGTTCGCCGAGACTGCGCAGAAGAGAGCTTTGCCAGTACATGTCACATGAGGGCGAGTTCATCTGTAGGGGAGACACCCCCCCAAAAAGTTTATCATCGATTGAAAAGAAACGAGATTATTCTGTGTTTGGAACGTGAACCAACGAGATTAGATTAGATTTTATTGAAAGAAAATGCCCTGGTCGTTAGCACACGAGGAATACTTTTATCGGTTTTTGTGATTTTGCTTTTTAATAATCTGAGAGTATGTCTAATGGCTTGGTTGATTGCTTGTTTGTATAATTTTAACTGAATGTCAATTCGTCCAGGTTTATTTTTTGTCTAAAGGTTAAGGAATCGCCTTCATTGTACGATCATATTTACAATCTTGTAGTTGTATATCATTTTCGGATATAGGCTCTGTGACCCGAGTTCAAACCATGAACAAGTCTATTTGCATTTCACATCGTACTAATACTCTCGGGGAAGCTTTGAATCCAAGTTTCCCCCCCTCCAGCTACGAGGGCAGACACTGCACTTTAACTGGTGTTGAGAAGGAAAATAGAATTCGAATCCGTTATATACCTCATCCGTTATATATCTCATCTGGTTTGTAGTGGAGGAGTTGGTTAAATAAATAGATGGTAACATTCCCGGAAGTACCACTCTGAGAAGGAGTTGATCTAGCAATGAAGGTGTATTCCCCACTTCGTAGATCTCCAAAACTGGAGACACAAAATCAAATGCAGTTTAGTGATGTATTACAATAGTATCGAGCAACGGATATCAGAGGTAAAACCAGGACATACGATATTGTTATTTATCTTTCAAGGTCAGAAACGGGAAGCTGTGAACTCACTATCAATAGTCTGCGAGACTTATGCACTAACTATTACACCATACGGGCGCCTTGGGTCATGTAATGGTTAGGAAGATAGACTAGCAAAACTTCGAGTCTCATTGGGTGCCCCTTCATACAGCCTTGTGCCACATCTGATCAAAATGCTTATTAAATTACAACTAAACCGGCTCATTGGTCTTGTGGTTATAGAGTGTTCACCAATGGTCCGGCAAATCTGGGTTCAATCACAGGTCGCGTCATACCAAAGACTTTAAAAATCGTACTTGATACCTCCTTGCTAACTCTTAGCAGTATAAGGTACATATCAAGGGTAAAGTGGAGCAATCCTTCGATTGACTTCCATATAACTGATAGCATATCCATGCCTTTGCTAGACGCGTGTTGATGTAATTCTCGGTTGGTGAGACGCAGCTTCCGAGGGAGGTGAACTTGTCCACTAGTTTCAAAGGCCCACCCTTTAGTGTGGAGATGTCGCCTCTTTGATTAAAGCTCCTGTATTATGTTTTGTCAGCGTTGACATGGAGGCCTCTTCCACCTGCTTTTGGTTTTAGACTATGTAGCAGGGATTCGGCTTGGGTGGGTGTATTTGCCGGAAGCGCTATGTCATCGACATAGTCTGCGTCGGTAATAGTTTGTGCAGGGTATTTTATGTTTCTTTTTTTCCATATATATATACATGAAAAAATAAGTTAAAAAGTAGCCCTTATACTTCTGACACCTAAAAGAATTAACAAAGTGTAATGGTCAAGGGGAAGTTGAAATGATAAGACGACTCAGAAATGAGTGATAAAAAATACATTAAAGGAAAATAGTACATACATTAACGATAACTGGTCGCCCTCGACTACGGTCGCCTATTTACTTTAGTATAGTATGCGAGGTGCATGTGGTATCAATAGATGTTGGAAGAAGTGTTTTCCTTCTCCTTGAACTGTTTCAATAGAAAAAGCTCAAGAACCCAACAATGTACGACTATTTACCCATAAATGGCATTAAAGCAAACTGCTTCTCTCCAGGATTTGTAATCGGTTCACTGTGTCCATTTCGTTAGATGGTAAGTGAATTCTACTCTTCTTCATTGTAAATATTTTCATAATCGCTCTCTAACTACGATAATCACAATGATAGAATAAATACTTTTCTACAATAATATATATCTATGGATCCTAATGTGTTCTATTAAACGTGGTTTAAGTACAATGAACGTATTATTATTGTTATTATTTTGGGGAGGTCAACTTTTCTTATTTCCCTATCGTGGAACGTATGTTCGGCTTCGTTTTACGGTCAAAGATAGGTTACAATCTTTTATGTCATATTCAATAAAACACCCCTAAAAAGATTTCTTACATTTGCACACAAAACAAACAAACAAACACACACACACACACACACACACACACACACACACACACACACACACACATATATATATATATATATATATATATATATATCATCATCATCATATCGCGCTGGTAGTACGGATATCCCTGACCCTCTCTCGCCACTCCTCTCTATCGTTCATCGCCCTAGGTAGGTCTTCAGGACAACATCCTGTGTCCTCACATAGCTGCTGAATGTACGTTCGAGCTGGTCGTCCTGCTTTTGCGCGGCCATGTGTGGGGATCCATAAGAGTACATCTCTTATGAGTTCATCTCTGCTTCTCCAGCAGTGTCCTGCATGTCTGGTTCGTCTAACTTGAATAGTTTTCGTGATAGGGGGCAGGTGGCCGTACAGTTGGTGTCTTGTGGGGTGTTGCTGCCAGGACTTGTTCAGGATTGCACACAGCATTCTTGTGTAATTGCCATCTAGCTTCTTCTCCAGTCGTTTTGTTTCTACTATAAAGCCAAATTGATGTTAGTCTTTCCAATGTCAGCGAACAAGGCAGAATGTTTTTGAATCTCTTCTATAATATAATTTAAAAATTCGTAAAAAAAGCCCTAACAGTAGTTTAGAAGAAAAAGAAAAAGCCTAAAACACCTAATGCTACCACAGCCCCCCCCCAAGAGAAAGAAAAAAGAAAAAAAAAATTTTTTTTCAGCTCTATAATTCCTGAAGCCTGCTAGGTTCCCAACTGTAGTAAAAAAAAAAAAAAAAAAAAAAGATAAATTAATAAAGCCTCGGAAAAGTCCCAATACAGCAAGAAAAAAGCTAGTCAGTACTTGAGAAAGTCATACGAAAGTACCTTAATCTTGGACTTTAACTAAGTTAAAACTTAAAACTTAAACCAAAATTCCCCCCCCCTTTTTTTTGCGTACACATGGGAAGCAGCATGATGTACGTAAAGGTATTTGAATAAACCCATGGACGACCAAACTCAATACCTAAACGGGTCCTGGACGTGAGTTTGATGACTTTACGCTCAGGATCGTTAGTTCGATCGGGGAACTACTGCTCCTCTATAAGAGTGGCTTCTATAGAAGAGAATAAAACAGCCATCGAAAGATAACCATGACCCACATATATATGTATATATATATATATATATATATATAGAGAGAGAGAGAGTAATTAGCTTTCCTTTTTAGAAGAAGGCAAAGTTATTGATTTGCTAAGAGTACCCTTGGAAGAACGTGTGAATCCTCAGACCAAGTTTATTTTTGCAAGCCCTATTGCATGTCTGACAAATGAGTTGGCTGTCTTTTCCATTGACATTGCCCCCATACACCTTCATATGACTTATCAAACCTGATACAGAACCACATACTTTGACCCAGAATTGACATGAGTTCCCTGTAGGTTGCTGATGAAAGAGCTGTAAAGTGACTCTTCGAAAGTTTGTTGTCGTAAGAACTCTTTTGACGAGCAAGTCCGGCTTTGGACAAACAGACCCTATACATAGATGTTAAAAACATGTTAACGCTATAAATTGTAAGGGACCGAGATCAAGTTCTTCTTCAAAGTGTACATTTTAAAGAGGAGTGTTTGGTTCAAATGATTTGCAGTCTTCATACATCACATTTCTTCCATGTTGAACGATTTACTCCCAGTCTCCAATGTCTATTCTCAGCGCCCTATTATTTGTTAATTGTCGTTTGTTATTGTAATAGCATATCAACCTTCTCAGGTTATTTAATGCTAAATCCATCCTTCTAGAAGGACAGTAGTAGTACTATTTAACCCATAGCAGAGAGGATAAGGGCTTCATACCTTTCTCAAGGGTATATGTCCGAAAATGAACGTAATAGCGCGACTTGAGTTTGAACTCACGTACTATGACTCCGTAGTCTAACACTTTAAATATTACGCCACGGGTGTTTAAGCATATCTATCTATCTATCTATCTATCTAGATAGATAGATAGATAGATTGAAGTGATAATTTGTTTTCTTTTAAGGAAATACGTTACGTTTTAAAATAAATTTTCAAACTCTAATTGCATCACATAAACTTGAGAAAAAATAAAAATAAAAAACGCCACCAAAACATATGGAATGTTTGAAATTTTCCCATTTTTTCGTTTTATTTAACAAATTTAACGAATATCAAATTAATCTAAATAAAATGTAGAAAATACAACTTCGTGTATTTAAAATCTCTGATGAAAATTTAATGTAAAAACAGAGACATTTAATGTCCACAAATAATTCAAACTATTAAAAAAATTGGTTGCTTTCGTCGAAACATAATATCATACAGGGGAAACATCATCAAAACTTGCGTCATCCGATTTTTTCTTGTTTCCAGATTTAAACAATCATTAGATTACGTCTTTATTTTTTACGTGTGTGTGAATAACCTACACCACATGACAAATTCCTGTCTGGAGTTTGTGTGATCCACGTGGAACTCTAGGTAACGGACTTTGAATATACATAATATGGATATTTTAGGTTTTATAGCATCAAGCTCATTTTTAGACACTATTCTTATTTCACCTGCTTTTATTTCAATTATATATATATATATATATATATATATATATATATATATATATAATTTGAGTTAAAAAAAAGATCTATCAAGAGTGAGACTTTATTTACTTAGGCAAAAATTAAACATCTACTGAAATAGTCTCCATCGATATTCTTTAATATAATACGCACCCCCCCCCATATATATATATATATATATATATATATATATATATATATATATATATATATATATAAATATATAAGTGTTTGTGTGTTACGATGTCAAGAAAGACTGTATTTATTTCGACTGAATGAAACGTTCATATTCATCGAAATCATCTGTTTGGGATTCATTTCGCTTAATCCCGAACATTTTTACTGGGTCGAAGGACTTTCGAAATTCTTTTTTTTTAAGATGTTGCCAAGCGTCACTGTCGTATTTCTTTAAATTTGTCCATATCCTCGAATCCAATTCATAAGGTTGTTTAAATCTGGAAACAAGAAAAAATTGGATGACACAAGTTTTGGTGAGTAATGGTGATGTTTCCCTTGCATAATCTTGTGTTTCGACGAAAGCAACCAATTTCTTTTTTGTCTGAAGCCTGGTTCAGTGGAAATACTTTTTTTTCCAAATTATCACTGATTCCATAAGATAT
>OY757916.1:39451600-39581600 GCA_963585895.1 Sepioteuthis lessoniana | reverse complement strand
TCACTTTATCTACTTGGTAATAACGTCTTTTTGGTTATAATTGGTTTTCATCGGCATTTTCCAATTTATGTAAGATACTCTGCCGATGTAATTGTATGTATCTTGATTAGACAAGGCTCCCGGCCAACTCAAGTATCAAAATTAGGTTCAACCAAGAGGGAACAAAGATACAAAAAGGGAAGAATATAGTTATATTTGTCTCTTTCTCCCACCAGACAGGATTTGATTCAAGGTCAATGACCCGAAGGTCGATTATAGTGGGTTTTAGGGGAGACGAAGGTTGGGCACGAGCTGAGGTTAGAGCCCTGCTTGACTATGCTGGCCATCGACCCACAGTGTAATGTGGACCTGACGACCCTAGCTGGACATTGACCCAAATCTGGGCCCAGGCACATATGCCTAATTATAGCTTAAACTGGATAGCAAGGTCCAGGGCTATATAAGGGTGATAAAGGTGTCAATGATGCAGCTCGCACACCCGAAGGTGGCCCAGCCGAAGCCGGGAACCTTTTGGACTCCAGTGTACCATTGTTGTTCGATGCCCGTCCGGCATAAATGCTAGATGGCCCAGTTAAAAAGCCGGGGCATAAAGCCAACAGCTAAAGGGAAGAATATAGCGTTGAGGGTGTTTTGAAGAAAATTGGAGGCGAAGATTCAAAGTTGAGACGAAGAGCTGCCGATAAGACGAGGTGGCTCATATCAAGAAAAGAATTTGGAAAAATCTACATTGACAAACAATTATATAACACTAATCAGTTGACAAAGGAGTAAAAGAGTATCAAATGCTTCGAAAAATTCGACGAGTGACACTTCTGTATAATGACGATACAACATATCTACTTGAGAAACATCTTAATTATTTAGAATATGTAAATTCAATTATCTATCCATTTATCAATCTGTGAGGGAGTGCTGATATCATATCTGCTGTTGATTAATATTTTGATCCCTTAGATCCAAGTATTGCAACACCGGTGTAAGTGATTTCTGGACAAAAAGGTGTGTTGAAAAATAAACCACATTAGTGCATATTCCATAAAACTATATTGGTCAACCTATGAACTTATCAACCGACTTTTCTATCTATCTATCTATCTATCTATCTATCTATCTATCTATCTATCTATGTAACGCTGTGATTCTCAAAGTGACGTTTGTAATACAACGAAAACAAATAGACGCTTTCACCACCACAGTTCCCCGCAGACCCTTGTTACGCAACGGCATGAAATAGACGTTTATGCCACCACAGTTCTAAATGGACTATGAGTCGTAACCTTGCCATGAAAAAAAGTAACGAACACGCAAAACACCGTCTTGGTTCGCTAATACGAGAATTTATACGCTACTACACTTTTTAGTAGTCGTCGCGAAGAGAGAAACAGAGTAGGAATAATCAGTTTACCGCTTTAACTAGACAGAGAGAAATAAAAACGTTGAGAGAAAAGAGAGAGGGGAGAGAGAGAGAGAGGGGGGGTGTTTGTGTGTGTGTGTGTGTGTGTGTGTGAGAGAGAGAGAGAGTGAGAGAGAGAGCTGATACGGACCTTAATTTCATTTTTCTCGTTTCTGTTATCGTTCTCGCACGTTCTTGCTCGCTGGTTCTCTCTCCACGGCTTCAAAGCGGGTGTGGGACCCCTACTAGAGCTCACCCAAAATAGGTGCTGTAAATTTCGCCCGTTTTCACATCATCGCGTTAAGTCCCCTAGTGACTCTCTTTTCCTGTTTTCTCTCTGACGTCCACTCCCCTAACGCCTTTTCGGTCTGAATTTCTTCCAGCCAGTTAGAACTCATCGCCAATTTGTTACTTATATATTTCTATTTTACCCTTGTCTGCTGCTATCCTGACCTAGACTTGAGGACCTCCCATTCACCTTCCCGTTTGTTTCTCCCTTACAACCTTTCTCTCGTTCTATCTGTCTCTGTCTCTGTCACTGTCTCTCTCTCTGTGACCGCCTCGAACCTCTTTTACATATATGTCCCTTTATTTCAACCGTCTTGTGGTGGACCAGTAAATCCTGCTGAGAAACAACTAATAACTAAAACAATCACCCAGCATCCCTAATTATATTATATCTATCTATCTATCTATCTATCTATCTTAAGCCTTTAGTTTTTTTCCTTTCTATCTCTCTATGGTAGAACGTGTGAAGGAAAATATTATCAAAGTTATGCCAATTCGACTATCTATCTATCTATCTATCTATATTCGATCTATTTGTTCTGTTCCTGTTTAAATTTTATATACCTTCATTAAGATATCTACATTATGTAAATTCTGTGAATTCGGTTATAACTATCACTCCCCCCCCAAGATACCAACCAAGAAAGGTGATTACGGTTACAGGTTAGATGTTAAGCCCGAAAAAAAATTTTAGGGCTCAAAGTTTTATGCCAAATATTTATGATTATTGCATATATAAAAAAAAAAAATTTAATTCAAACAATTGCAGCCGAGCCGACTGGGACTTTTGGATACACCGACTGCATCTCTGCAGAGGGGTAAGACCCCCTAAGAAGAGTCTTGGATTTGACATTAAACAATCTGGAGCATTACGGAATGAGGAGTACGCCTTTATTTCCATTACTCTCAGGTCCACTTAGATCTAGAGTGGTAGTACCTGTTGGGGTCCCACCTATAGTTCAAATAGAATTGTTTAGACATTTTATAGTGTGCTAACAAATGACCGATGTTAAATTGAATTATTTGTATTATATAGCAATACTAGAAACTATTTAACTGTGTGAAAATAAAGCTATTTGTGTTAGATAGCTATACTTTAAGCTATTTACGAGTGTGCAGACAAATGATTAATATAAGAGAGAACTATTAGTGTTTAATAGGAATACTTGAAACCGTTTAACTGTGTACAAAAATTGAATTATTGGTATTACATCGTAATACTTGGATCCACTCGTTTGCGTGCAAATGAATGAATCATACATGAACCAATTAACTCTATACAAACAAATGACTAACGTTTAATCAAATAGTGTTACATAGCAATACTTAAGACAATTTAACTGTGTGCAAAAAAATAATTTATATTAAAATGAATTAGTTGTGTTTGTTAGAAATTACAAATAAAAGAGCTCTGGCACGTGCAAAATTTTATCTGCAAACTATGCGTTTGCAAATCATACATATTTAGTCCCCCTTCATGGCCTTTGCCTAGGTTCACTCTGATTCGGAGTGGTAACACCTGATAGGGTACTATCGATGGGTCAAATCGAACGAACTGTGTAAACAAATGACACCTGTTAAATTCTGACAGCTATATAGCAATACGTGATACCATTTGACTGTGTGCAAAAAAGAGAGACTCGTCTCTGAATGTTATCTCCACATACACACACACACACACCTATATATATATATATATATATATATATATATAAACAGGATTTTGCATTAAAAACCTACAATGGTTGATATTCTATAAAACCCAATCAAACGACCAATAACACAATTGTCTCAATTTCATAGTTTGTTTTTTGGGAGGTTGAGATTATTTCTTTCTATTATATTGACCGGGCGTTTATGAAGATCTAATTCATGTTGAAATTGAAAATTTTAAGAAAAAGCTTACATTTCATAATAACCAAAATATAACTCAAGAAGCTCTCCTCATTAAGGACATTACTGCTTCCTTATAATTCAATAAAATCATATAACTGTAAAATATGCCATAAACTTTCGATGCAAATATCGAATTATGATTAGAAAATGTGATTTTCCGATAAAACATGTAAATATTTCTATTATGAAATACAATTTTATGCTTGAGTGAGGATTTCAAATCGCTATAACATCAACATTAGATATACCTAGATGAAAATAAGTTTAAAAACAACAAACAGTGGAGTCATTCATCGAAATCAGAGCAGTTTTGATTGACTGATAGAATCGTTTTAAGGGCATGTCAACCCATTTAATGCCTAGTGGTTAGGGAATTGTGTTCTTTGAACGTAAATATTTACATTTTTATTGTATATATTTACCTATCTCTCTGCACGAGCAGGATGTGAAACTTGGTCAGTTTTAAATGGAATTTAACAGGTTTGAACTCAAAGCTTTCCTTCTCCAAGACTGGTTGCAATGACAATTAACCCATTGTTGGAGGGAGAATAATTTCTCAATGATATTAGCTCTATGTGAAATGCAAACAGCCTCACCCAGGGTATGAACTCATTTCGCAGTGTCCATTTTCCCAGAGTATTAGCGCTATGGAAAAGGCAAACAGACTTTTCCAGGATATGAACTCGGATCCTCGAGTTAATTAACTATTACACAACGAACGCCTTACATTTTTTGTCTTGTTGTTTCTTAGAAGTTTTTTTTTTATTTTAAACTGTCCAATCGAATACAAATAATTTTTAAACAGATATATTTGACCCATAGATGGGACCCTAACAGATATCTTCACTCTGGGTCAGAGTGGATCTGGCCGTAATGGCAATAAAGGAATACTGCCCACTCCCTAGATCTCCATAACTGAAGCCTCATCATCAAATACACTTTAGTGTAGTACCCATGACATCCCCTTTTTTTACTTGGTTTCGGGCGGTCTAACAACTCTGAAGGAGATGATGATAGCGTATTCTAAGCCCTTCCTACCAGGAAAAGATTAGTTTTGAGTAGTAGGGAATATCCAGTGAGAATTAAACTCATTAGAAGGGGTTCGCTAGCCGAGCTCACCAACCATTAGACTACATAGGGCGCCCAAACAGTTACTAACGTACAGCAAAAATAATCAGCTAATGCGTTTACTTTTAGAGTGAGAGAGAGATAGAGACAGACAGACAGACAGATAGACAGAGTACTGATTAGGGAGACGAGAAATATGCTTATTTGTCAAAAATATCTTCAAATCGTTTAATTTGGTGAAAATATTTTATACTAATTGTGATTGGTTGGTTGGTTGGCTGAATTTTATGGTATATCTAACATTATATATCTTACATTATTAAATGGTAAATCCTGTTTATACATATATATTGAATATATGATTGGGTTTGGTTTGCTTTGGTTCTATGGCATAACATCCATTGTTGTTTATTTAATACCAAATCTAGTTTATACATATATATTTGATATATATGATTTGTAAACTTGAGTCGAAGTTAAATGGTTCCAAGTATTTCTATATATCACGAACAGTTCAATTAAACAATAGTCACTTGTTTGCAGACAATTAAATGATCAAACAGTTCTATTTCAATTTAGCCTATGTCATTTGTTTGCGCACAGATTAAATGTTAAACAGTTCTATTTGATCCATTGATTGGACCCTATCAAGTGCTACCACTCCGGGCTAGCAAGGACCTAGGAGCGATGGCTCTGCATTGCCCAAAGCTACAGCATTACTAGATCCTTAACATCAGATTGTTTCATGCTATATCTAAAAGCACCCATCTTAGGTGGGGTCTTACCCCTGTGAAGAGATGTAGTCGGGGTATTCTACTGCCTGACTGAGGCTGTAGAATACACCGACTGCATCTCTTCTGAGCTGATTGATTGTGGGGGTAACATGTTGAACTGGGGTAACATGTTGAACTGGGGCCTCGAAGTAAGTTTGTTCGAACTCTAGTCGAGGTATTACGATCATTTTCGAACTAAAACTTTTGCGAAAGGCATGAACCACCTTATCCCACCCAGTTATAGGCTAAATAGTATCACTTCTGTTCTCCAACTAACATATCTTTGGCATGAAGTAACCCACGAGGTTTGATTTGCCATAAAACAGAAAAAAATTATTCTTTTTTGCGATTTGTTTGAGTTTCTATCATTCCAATCTTGGGACACAGATACAGGTTAATTCAACGAAACTTTACACAAAAATTTTGTTCATATTTTTCTACTTTCTGGATTTCTACGAGACCATAAGACTTAAAATTCATTGGAGGTGTATGATACGAAGGTTTTAGTTGTATTCTCCCTCCCTTCAACTCAGTAAAAGATGACAAGTGATAATCCCACTAAATCTGGTCTGCTTTTGGAATCATAAAAGACAAACGACAGAATCAGATATCTCTCGCTATCTTAGGAAATCTGTTTACTTCTCATTCAATATTCATATTTAACTATTTTACCAAACCTCTCTAAACGATTAGAATGGTACAAAAAGTCTGTTTAAGCGGATTTTAACAGGTTTGAATTCAGAGATTTCTTTCTTCCAGACCGGAGCAAATACCATATGGTTAAATAGCTCTGTCCAACTATTTACCCATTACTGGTGGGAGAATAGTTCGATTTATTGCTTTAGTGCTATGTGAAATGCGGACAGCCTCGACCAGGTTTTCAACTCGGCTCACTGTGTTTATTTCCTAAGACGGGAACAATTACACAACGAATGTCTACTATCTATATATTTACGAGTGTTTATTATCTATCTATCTATCTATCAGTCTTTCTATTATCTATCTGTCCATATATTTGTGTTCTATAGTGTAGGCGAATCTGTATGCATATAAAACGAAAATTGAAATTGCCTATGATATAAGTAATTTTAAATAGGACTGTAAGAAACTAAGGTTATAAAACTAACATTATAGCTAATAGCTATTACTGTGGATCAATAGTGAAAATGGAGACACTTGAAATAAAAAGACAAGAATTCACTTCAGGAAACGGCTGTAAAGCAGGTCACTGGACAAAGGAATGAAATAGTATTTAATGCTTTTAAGGAACACATACACGTATTTACACACACACACTCACACACATACATATATATTACTTACAGTTTTGACAATACATAAACTTTCGGTTGTTTCTTCTATCTGGGATAGAGTTACTGCAAAGTCAAATGCAAACCGATCATATGATTAAAATCGCTTTTTAAAAACTATTGAAGTAAACTTTCCAAAACGTTTAAGATGCCAGTGGTTATAATCTTTTTTGCATAAGTAGCATGATCTTCAGGGTTTTTGAAAGTTTTTTTTAAAAATCTTTTAAAAAGGTATTTTAATCATCGGTCTTTATTTAACATTGCCCATATCTATATCTATCTATATATACATATACTAACCCTACATCACGAGCAGGATCTGACACAAGGTTAGTTTTAAACGGAGTTAAACAGATATGTATTCAGATGTTTCCATCTCCTCAACCGGCGACCATACCAAAGTTTAAAGCACCCTGTCTACCTTACAAATTTCCAAATACTGAAGAGAGAATAGTTAGATTCCTACCCTTCCCAACAGTATTAGTGCTATATGAAATGCAAACAGCCTGGTACATGATTTGAACTCGGGTATCCGTGTCCATTTCCTAAGATGGTTACACAACGAACGCCCCGATTATATATATATATATATATATATATATATATATATTAGAATTATATAATACAATATGTTTGATACTTAAATTTCATGTGTTTTCCAAAATCTTCAGACGATCGTCTGAAAAAGTGGCCAGACTTTTGCTAGTATAGCTTAAAATTTAGTCACGTGATATATGTACGAGATATATACGAAAGAAAAACGTGGTAAGCTGTTAGAATTACAAACATTTAAACGAGAAATCTCTTTCTGGCTGTATAAAATCGGCAGGAATAATTAATTGCATCGAACATTCAGGTTTTGCAAAAACTTTCCTTATTTGCAGTTCTTCTATCTTTCTACGTATATAACCAACGCACAAATCAGAATTTCACATTTTCGATCATTAAGTGAGCTTCTTTTAACTACGCCTATGGCAAACTCGATTGTTCAATGTATAACATCCCCACCCCTGCATTGAAAAAGAATTTTGACTTGGTCAGCCTTTTTTGTCATGGTAGCATCCTTGCATTAATTCTGATTTTAGGTCACATCTATAAGTTGAATGTTCTCTTTGACATGCCACGTGGATTGAGAAGGTGGCATGCTGGAAGAGGGTCGGGCACTGGGGCGGGGCATTACATGATGTGCATCTGTGTCTTAAAACATGGTGGAAATGCCACGTGAATTGCAGGAATGGTATGCTGGAGGGAATTGTGACCACCTGGATTGCATGGATGTCCGGACAATTATATAAACATGAAAAATTTTTGACCAGAAAAGAACGAAGGAACTGTCACGTACTCGACGTCTGAGACTCGCGGAGGCAGAGAAGTGAGTGAAAATTAAACGTAATTTGGCCTTGATACAAGAAAATGAGAAATGTGATGAAATAGAGTCGCTGAAGTTGAAAGCTGGTAGGATCACAGAAGAAAAAAGATAGGTACCTTGAGAAGGCTCCAAAGCCGAGAAACGTTTAGAAGCTGAATGATTAAATGTTTTGAGTTGGCCGAGAACCAGTTTCGTAGAAGCAGAACAAAGAAGAAGAGCTTCAGTGAAGATTTTTTTTCGCCCCTGAGTGTGTGTACAAACTCAGACATTTCGACACTTTCCTTTACTCCACTATTTCGTACATTTCGCAATAAAAGAAAAAGAAAAGATTATATTTTTATATATAAAATTTGTTGTCTGTTCTTCCCGTATACATCATATGCATATTTCCTTCAGCAAAACGAACGATGCAGCTTCCAAGTGTTAGACGTCACTGCTCTATCTGAGATTCTGGAAATCTTGGTTCGGTCTTTCATAGCCATTTCGAATGGTTCGACGTGGTCTTCAGAAACACTGCCTTAACCAGCACATCCGCCAGTAGCGCATCATTAACTATACTCCGAATGAACTGGTCCTTGATGTATACGCAGGATTGACCATGATCGCATATGAAGTTGCCTTTCCTTGTTCCTGATCGCAGCCGAATCCGGTAATTCTGGACTGACTCGTTATCGCTCAGTGCAATCGACGAAAATGAGATACTGTGTACCATTGGATTTAATCTTATTTTTGAGTGCCAACTGGACACTAATTAGGACCCCTGGATCAGTAACTATTATTATTGTCGTTGTTATTTTGCACAGTGACACAAAGCACTCTTGATACCGATTTAGCTATGTGCTATCTTGTTTGATGAACAAGTTGAATAATATCTTATTGACGAACAGTCTGTGTGCTATTCTGATTAGATAATAAACTATGAGCTATCTTTCTTGACGAAATATTGTGGTATACGTTGTTTGACGAAATAGTTGTGAGTTATTTGACTTCAAACTGGGAGTTATCTTTGACGAACTAGCTGTGTTTCTGCTGTTTTTTACGAACTACCTGTTTACTATTTGTTTAGCTCACAAGCAATGCCCTATCTTCTTTGACGGGCTATCTGTGTGCTATTTTAATAGGTTTACTAGCTCTGTGCATTTTCGTCGATGGATTAGTTGTGTGTTATCTTTTTTGACGAGCAGGCTTTGTCTTGGCGTTTTTCACGAACTAGCTATGTTATATCTCGTTCAGTAAATTGTGTGTACTACTTTGACGAGCTAGCAATGTGCTATATTATTTGAGAAACTAACTGTATGATATCTTATTTGACGATCTATCTGTGAGTTCTTTTGTTTGATTAAACAGCTGTTTCCAATATTGTTGACAACTTAATTGTGTGCTTACTTGTTGAACTATCTATGCAATATATGTTTTGAAAACTAACCGTGTATTATCTTATTAAACCAACTGACTGTATATTATTTAGTAGGGAAAACTAATTGAGTACTATCTTTATTGAGGAAGTAGTTGTGTCTTATCTTGTTTGACAAACTAGTTGTGTGCTATCTTATCTGAGGAATTAGGTGGATAGTTATGCGAATTCACAACATTAATAAAAGAAAATAACAAGGCTAACAACAAAAACGGTTTAGGGTTAAGGATGAAATCATTCTCTTGAAATCTTCTTTATCCGATATGCATGACAGATAACATGCAGCGAACATTGTGCTGCCAATTGTTATAAGCAGCATATTTGTGAGCACACAACATTAATATGCAAGAAAGCGTCATGCAAACTGCATCAAACTATAAGAGATAAATTGATTTTCTTTGTTAATATACATAAAGCAATATTGACTAAATTGTATGCTGTAAACAGTGACTGGAAGTCGATATTTCTGAGAAATGAAACTGAACGAATTTAGATGAATTGAAGAAACAATTCTCTACGGCTCCCGTTCGACATAAATAAAAACATAATCGTGATATATATATATATATGTGTGTGTGGGGGTGTTGATCAATAATTCCACGACAGAGATCTGAAAAAAACATATTATTTAGAGAATAAGAATTTATTTTTTCGTATAATCTTTCTTGTCGATGCACTTAATTCTAGAATTGATACAGGTTTTATACTGAGAAAATATATCAAAATTCAGCTATAAATGATAATATATATATATATAATAATGTATGAAATAATGTATATATATATATATATGTATATATATATATATATGTATGTGTGTGTGTGTGTGTGTGTGTGTGTGTGTATACGATTGGTGGGTGAGACGTTTTCTACTAACCCAGGAAAAGGATGACTTTAAAAATTGCCTGCTTTTGGGGTACGTGTTAAAGAATTTTGAAAAGCGAATCATCTCGTTGTCGAACTGTGAAAAAATATGTGGAATAGCCAAGACATTTTCTGGGTCAGGAAAACAAATGAGACTAAATTGTTTGAATTAATATTATAATTTTTTATTATTCGTTTTTGTGATGGAATTTACTAAATTATTCCGTAATTCTTTCATCAATATTGGGTTATTCCATAATATTTTCCTTATTTGCCTTAGAAAAATGTACCATTAATTTGAATAATCTAATTTAGTTTTAGGAAATCTTATAAAACCAGAACGTTTAGTTATAAAAGGAAAATGTTTAATCCTTATCGGTTATTTTTTTATTTGTTACTAATGTGAATATCCTTTAAGTGTACTGATTCTGCATATTTCAAGATCAGGCCGAGACTATATGCGTTCACTTCCCACTAATGCCCTTAAGAAAAGAATGAATCCATCTCTTCTAAACTCTGCTATAGTCAAAACTGTATGGGTAAAATAGTCGGGAATATTAAGATCTCAAGCCTTGGTGAGAGCAACCAGTTTAAGAGGACAACGCTGAATTTAAATTCTCACCAACTCTCAGGTCAAATGTGTTGAGTTTATCAAACCGTTTGCATTATACAAAGATCAAAGTTGTGTTAGTGAAAAGGAGGATTCCAGCAAGTTGAGTGACGAACACCTAAAAGAGTGAGAATTTGGAATATACGGGAGAAGATTTGGAATATACGGGTGAGGATTTGTTATATACGGGTGAGGATTTGGTATATGTGTTCAAAGCTTATCAAGACTAAAGCTGAATTCTTCAAGACAGACATGAACAATGAACTAACCGTTATTTTTCTTCCAAATAGTCCCCATGGCATTCAAAACACTTTGGCCATAATTTTGTCATTAAGCTTAGTATCACTGAAAATATGCACTGTCATTTTCTTTTAATGTCCTCCATGTTCCCAAATCCCTTAATGAGATGTATTTTCAGATTATGAAATAAGAAAATAAATCAAATAAAGCTGTTTTAGGTAAGTTTGGATTTATTTGACTTCCCACCAAGTCGGATTTAACATGATGTCATTATATAGTGAGAATCAAGACTTGTGTGTAACCATTTACAACAAATGCTTGGTTCTATCAGCATTTCCTTTCAGGGCGTCTTTGGTGTCAAGCAATAAACTCAGCCCTGCTAAGCTGGTGTTACAAGGAGGAAACCTCCCTTGGATCAGGCAATTAATTTTAACTCACCCATTCGGCGCGAATGTCAGGAAAATATGGTATGGCCGATGCTGTAATTGTATTGCAAAGAAAAATAAATAAATAAATAAAACTTAAAAAGTATTGAGATTTGATTATTTTTTTTCAAATAGTCACTGATTCGTTTACAACCTAGACGTCTTGAATTCATCTCTTTATTATAAAGGTTGTTCAGTTGTCAGCTCATTTTCACTAAAATTTAAAACTTTCGAAGGTATAGAATCCTTCATCCCACCAACTATTACCTATAAAGTAGTACATCTGTTTTTCTACCAGGATACCAGAAAATCCAACCAAGCAACCGATCAACCTGTTCATACATATATATCCTAAATATGTATTATTTGCAAACGAATAGTGTTCATTAGTTAAATGGTTTCATATATTGCTAACACTAATATTTATATCTAATATTAATAATTTGTTTGTATACAGTTAAATGGTTTCAAATATTGCTATCTAACATTAAAAATTCTATTTAATATTAATAATGATTTCTACTAAAAGATTATTAGTATTGTTATCTAACACCAATAATTCTATTTAATATTGATTATAATCTCTAGTAAAAGATTATAAATAATGCTATCTAACACTAATATTTCTATTTGATATTAATAATTTATTCGTATACAGTTAAATGATTTTAAGTATTGCTATCTAAGCGATATCATCCTATTTAATATTAATCATTTGTTTGCATACAGTTAAATGGTTTCAAATATTGCCATCTGTCACTAATGAGTTTTTTTCAATATGAATCATTTGTTGACACAGTTCAATGGTTTCAAGTATCGATATCTATTACTAATAGTTTTAATTGTAGGCAATTAAATGGTTTCAAGCACTGCCATGGTAATATAATGGCCGAGGTATTTCGTTTTATATATCTTGCCTTTTGGTTTAGTTAGGCTGAGAACCTTTCGCTTAGCGCATGGGTTAGTTAGGTGCAACATGAGCGCAGGTGTTCACGCGCGCGCGGAGCGGATGTATCATTCAGAGATGTCAAAATAGAAACCCTAGATAGAAAATTTGACCGGGGGACGTGAATGACGTCATGATCGGAAGCTTTGGCTGAGATTTGAGAAAAGTCAGTGAGTTGAAGTTTAGTGTCCGAAGAAGACGGTTGACTTTTGGAGCTCGCCGAGGCCTTGCAGCGGGTGCCGCACGTGGTTTGGGGCAGATGGAAAAGTCAGCAAAGAAAGATTGGTATCTCTCTCCTTATGTCGAAAAACCTTTTAACTCAAAGGTAATAAAAATTTTCGTACCTGAAAAAAGAAGTCGTAAGTGTTTTTTTGTGTTTCGGGATCCCTATGTGCGTTATGAACATTCTATGTACATTTCACATATTCATGAATGGCTATGTAACATTATATGACACTAAGATTTGAAATTATTGATTTGTTTGCGCTCTGTTTAATGGTTAAACAGTTCTATTTGACACATAAATGGGACCCTAACAAATTTTACCACTAGTGGACCTGGTAATAATGACGATAAAGTTCCAGGACTGAAGCCTCACCATCGGAATTTAGGATAGTAGTTGAGGGTGGGGTCTTACTTCCCAGCAGAGATGCAGTCGGAATTTCTAAAGACCCAACGACTGAGGATAGATAGATAGATAGAGAGAGAGAGAGAGAGAGAGAGAGAGAGAAATTCACTTATATCGTCATTAGTAGTTTTGTGACGGTAGTTAGTGTCATGACGATGTTTCTGATCTGTGGGCCAAGATAGAGTACAGATGTCACTACTTATAAATACATGTTCACTCAGTGATTGTATTAATAAACTGATAAATTGCCTTGGAATACGAAAGATATTACCTAAAGTGGGACGTTCTTTGTTCAAAGGAGGAAAACATAAAAACAGTTAATTATTTCAATGGATCGTATTGGTTGTCAGTGCTGTTGTGCTGTTTTGTTCCACGTTCTTTCTCTTCACGCAGATACTAGAAATACAGAAATAAATAAATAAAAGGAACCCTGAAAAACTTGTTGATACTATTGGTCTCTTTTAATTGAATACTGGTGAGATACAAATACGATTTGGGGAGTCCAGGTCATCTTTAATAAAACGCACACACACAAAAACAAATAACCGTCCCCCATATATATGCGTGTGTGTGGGAGGAGGCCTTCAACAAGTAGGATTGAGTTCAACGTCGAGTGGTTAAAGTAGTGGGTTTTTTTCGCCGGTTAGTTTACTGTTCGAATGTTCGCAAGTTTGCTGGAAATGAAAAAGACCAGTGATTGGAAGATTGTCACTGAAGATTTGAGCATGCCAAAAATCTGCGCCAAAAATTAAAAAAAAATATCAGACTGCTAAATGATGATCAGAAGGAGCACCGCATACAGATGTGTCTGGAAATCATGGAGCGCCTTCAGACTGAACCAAACTTGCTTCATAGCGTCATTACTGAAGATAAGACTGAGGGGTTTGAAGGCTTTGAAGGTCAGGGGCTGAGGGCAAGGCTGTGTTGCCGTAGATATCTGACTCCATATTTTGGTTATATTATTTTACCCCACGTTGACTGTCCAGCGCAATGCCTTGCCCAGAGAAAGTCCCAAAAGAAATATACAAAAAGAAAAGATAGAAATAGATAAGAGACGAAAATATTTCTTCTATACTTTCCTTTATTTATTGGGTGAAGGGACTAACTAACGTTACGTCCCAAGACGTAGCGTGGTGCCCAAAACACCAGACAGCAAAATGGTGTCGTTGGTTCGACGGACACTGCCTGAAAGAGAAAGGTAATATCGTCTCCTTTTTTCTTTTTACGCATGCGTCATCTCCTTTTCCGTTAGAGACCTCTGGGAGTTTCTTCAAATTTAATAGTTTTCTTTTTATCTATTTATTTTTTAAAATTTAATTTTGTATTAAAGACTGATTTTTAAGTACGACCGGGAAACCAGGCACCTAACTAGTCAGTGGAAGTGACCGATGTCGCTGAGGCTGAAGAAAGCAAGACAATCAAAATCGAAAGTCAGTCATGTTAATCAGTTTTTTCCATGTGCCGGGCATCGTCCAAAGCAAGATCTGACCACGGTCAAATGATCAGTCAACAAGGCTACAAGGTAATCCCACGGCGTGTGCTTCGGTTAGGGTTCATGGAGAGTTGTGGTAGGGGAAATAGTGGCTGCTTCACGACGGCGATGCACCGGATCCCAATATTCTGATAATCCTGCTGTTCCTGGCCGAGAGAAACATCGACGTACAGAAAGAACATTCCTATTTATCTGATATTTCTCCGTGTGACTTAATTCTTTTCTTAAAGCCTAAGTTGACCATTAAGGGGACCCGTTTTGAATGCGTGGAGACCATCAAGAGAGCCGTAACAACGTAGCTGAAGGGTTTCCCAGAAGAAGCCTTCTAGCTGCGCATCGAAGCATTGTAGACAAGGATGGGGAATTTCATTAGACTCGTGGGGATTCTTGTGCATATACTTATACCCAACCCCTCCGCTCGAGAAGGATGCGAATCAAAGTCAACTTTCAGCGGTGTTTCATTGGTTTGAATTCTGAGTTTTCCTTCTTGACCGGTTGCTATACAAAGTTAAAATAGAATAGTCTTCCCTACGATTTTCCCAGAGTTGAAGGAGAATCGATGGATCCTTACCTAGTGCGATCTGAAAGGAAAACAGCCTTCTCTAGGATCTAAACTTCGCGTCCAATTCCCTCAGCGATAATTATTTCATCAGAAATGTCTCCTATACCTGAAGATTATATATATATATATATATATATATATACACATATATATATATAAAATATTCTGATATATATATAAGATACAAAAAATGAAGGTGCAATAGCAACTAAATAGAGCAAATTTTCGGCAAAAATGCTATTTTTTCACAGAGTCAACATTGGCCATGCATTATTGCTCACGATGAACAAGATGAATAATTTTTTAGTTTGTTTTGTTTTGTTTGAGTTACCAATAGAAATTGTTACACCAAGACTACTTATCTACTTACGCGTCCCTTTTACAAATGAAAATAAATTTATTAAACTATAAAGTATGACGTTATTGTGCGTCCTTGGCACTGACATTATATATATATATATATATATATATATATGAAAAAGTTTACCTTAGTCATGCTAATAAATTTTTATCACATCTAATTTATATATATATATATATATATATATATATATATATATATATATATATATTGCTTTCACTGAATCCGTTTTTGGTAAGAAAACATATATCTTCAGTGACATGAAAAGACCGGTGGAAAGCATAGCGAATCTGGTATGAATCGAAATATTCGCGAATAAAAATGTTTCACTCAACCAGAACTTGAAGCAGACTGACAGGATTTTCTGGGTCAACAACATCAACAATTTTTCATCCTCTCGCCTCGTCAAAGTGTCTAACAGCGATCTAAAGACAAAAACTGTCAAATACTCGAGTGAGTCAAAAGTTTTGCAATATTTTGTTAGCGTTCGGCCCAATCCGGCAGCTACAGATTATTTTGCTGAGGTCGTGAGGAAGACTAACTACTGTGTACTATGAAATGCCGGGCTCGCCTGATACTCTCCGAGTGCAACTCGCTGGATTTGACTCTACGGCTTGCTGCACGCTCTAGAAATACAAAGTTTTAGGCCTACCTGACCTTGCCTTATCGTTGAGGTACTTATAACTCGAACGAAATTTCTTGATCCATCTGGTTACTGAACCTTTACCTTTTGCACATTAAATGCTTTTGGTTGCTTCTGCCATGTTATGGCCCAGTTTGAACTTGTAAAATATAAGATCCAGAATTTAATCTACGTCTCATGTTCATCTGTATGTCTTTCAAATCACACACGGAATGAAACAATGCCCAGTCGGCTGGGGCTGTAGAATACACCGACTGCAAAAACACCCCAAATGAGTGTCCTGATATGACACTAAACGATCTGATGGTGAGGCTCCAGTGATGCTGGAGCTTTTGGGAATGTAGGGCAACCCTTCATTGCCATTGCTCCCAGGTCCACTCAGGCCCGGAATGGTAGCACCTGATAGGGCCCTATCTATGGGTTAAAAAGAACTAACTGCATACTTATACGAAACTGAATTGTTTGAATTAGAACTGTTTAACTAAACTGAATTGCTTGAAATAGAAATGTTTTTGATGATTAAACTGTACTTACATTTAAAATGTGTGCTTATGCTAAACTGAATTGTTTGAAATGGAACTGTTTTTGACATTGCAACTGTACTTACACTAAACTGAATTGTTTAATATAGAACTGTTTTGACATTTGACTGTGTAAAAAAATCTGTATCCATACTAAACTGAATTAGCTGAATTAGAACTGTTTGAATAGCTTGAAATAGAAATGCTTTTGACAATTAAACTGTGTACTTATGCTAAACTGAACTGTTTGAAATAGAACTGAATATTTGCATAATAATGGATTGCTATAAAACCCAGCCAACCACCGACTCATGATACTCCTTGAGACCGTCTTGATTCTGGAAGCCTTATATGCTTTTTTCGATTCGTATATTCCACGGGGTTTTATGAGTGATCGTTTGTGTCAAATTCTTTTATGAAGCATTGTCAACTATTCTACGTTTTGCGACTTTTTCACCCCAGTTCTAACTGGAGGTTTTCCTTTAATGTCTAAGTGACTGCATACCTCTTCAAATCCCAAAGACTCTTCTACCTATCTCAGGTTCACTTGATGATCCTGATTCTTTCTCTGATCTAAACTTCCAAAAAATCTCTTTTCCAAGTAATTTGGGCTTGTTCCCTATTTTCCAAAAACTATTGGAATCACCGTCATCTTCATGTCTCACATCTATTTTAGCTTTCTTGCACAAACCACGAACTTGTTCCGTTTTTCGCTTTAAAAAAAATCCACTCAGTGATCTTCTGGAACGTCAAAACCCACTTGATGATAAGTATTCTTCTTTTTAAGCAATTCTAGGTATAGTCTTGTGGCCAGGTTTAGGGGAAAATTTTATGCTTTTCATTTTCTAGGTCAGATTCTGATTTGTGCATATACCATTTTTATGAATGCTTAAACTTTCTTTTTTTTACGCAGTTCCCTGGGGATCATCTTTCCAGCCCAGTCATGTCTACTCTTGTATTCCTTTTGTGCCATTTTGCTGCATTCGTTTGGTATTATCACAAGATTACCAACCAGTTAATACAATCTTTAACTTACTATACACACCCATCCATCTATATACATACATAAATGCCATGACATGACTGCCACATCTTCACAGATGATAGCTATCTTTATCACCTAAATTATAAATGAAACATGCTAAGTAATTACTAATTCAACTTGTGAAAAAAATGTGCGTTAGATGATAAGGTCGTAAGACATCTGTACCTCGTTGGATTATAATGATATATGCTTGTACGACACTTATGCCACTCTCTTGGTCTACATTACTAAAGCCCAGTGACACGCATAACGAGATGATTGGTGCCTATGTAAACTGCAGGTTTTATTTCAGCGTAACTTCTCTTAGATTTTTCCCGTCAAAGGATACTTATAAATTAGCAGAGGTTTGATATTAGAGTTTCCTTTTCTAGTTTTGACTTTGGAGTTAACTACTCCTTGAAGGATAGCCTTTACCACAGTTTTCTAATGAGACTTGAGCCACTTCTACCCGACAACATACATACATGCATACATTCATATATATATATATATATATATAAACGCTACAGCTTTATCTATACATACATAGACAAATAAGCTCGCTCATTTATGCATATACATTACTGTCCCTAAAAATTTGCATCTAGAGATGGAAATAAGTAAGTAAAGTTGGCAACCGTAGTCGAGGGCGACCAGAAGGCTCCCTTTTCGATAGCTACTACACCGAGTTGTCGGGGAGGGCGCTACTCCTTTCTCTAGATTGCTCCACTTTATCCTCGATACGTACTTTATATTGCGGAGTGTTAAGCAAGGAGGTATCAAGAACCATTTTTAAAGTCTTTGGTATGACGCGACCAAGGATTGAACCCAGCTCTCCCAGACCATTGGCAAACACTCTACCCACTAGGCCAATCAGCCGGTTAGAGATGGAAATAGTGATATAAAATCAATCGACTTCCCGCTGGTCATTGGTATGTTTACAGCCTTTTTTTTTTCTTTCTATATCACTCTCTATGTGTGTATCTGTTCAAAGATCAGGGAAAGTTTCTTGTGTAAAATGGAGCCTCGATGTTGCCGAATATGCACATCATCACATACAGCATGTGTGTCATGTGATGACGATGGATCTTCTGCATGTCATCTGAGGAACGAATGAAGTCAAGGATACTTGAGAAAAATACGTTCTGTTCAGGATTAGAATTAGCGGTTTAACAGCATATTTTTCTTGTCGAGACCGCTGGCCTGAAAATCCATTACCTAGACCGGCCAGCCCCGTAAATGATCGAAAGTTGTGCACTTGTGAAAATTAAGTGCTTCCTTTTATTTTTGAGCACAAGGTAATCACGAATAACTAGAAGACGAGTGATTAAACTGTGTAATTGCGTTTCGTAGTGGACTATGCAATACATTGACTTGAATTATAATTATTATTATTAGCGAGTTTTTCACCCAAAATTGCCTAGTGGTTTTTCACAAGAGTCTCAGTGACAAGTCTGCAATTGCAATTAGTATCACAGTCATATGTTCTACAGCTTTCTTAGGTCTCTGGCATAGTCAGGGTACTTGTCTCTTCGTTTTCTTTGATTTTCACCCTGTGGTTTGCAAGGTAGGCATTATTATTATTATAATTATTATTATTATTATCAACTCATTTGAGTTTTTCACATCAGCATTCGCTGATGGTCTTTCACTGGAGTTTGAGTGACAGCAAGTTTCCTCAAGTTTCCAGGATTCTCCTCAGTATTCAGGCTGTTCTCAATAATGCTGTAGTTTGGGTGGTCTCCACTCGTTCGTCAACTTCCCAGTCCTCCAGTCCCTTTAATAATCCTTTAGTTACTGTACCAAAAGCTCCAATCGGAGTTATTATTATCACCATTATTAAAATTATTATTTTATGGTTATTAAGTTGATCACTTACTCCCACATTGACTCTTCGTCAATTGACCCCGTGGTCATTTAAAGTCACTTGAAGTCACCACTTGACAAAATACATGATTTCTGTCTCAACCAGCGTTTCCCAACATAAGAGGGCGGTTAAGTTTTAAGAGGGGAGTGAGAAAATTGTGTTTCGGGAGGGTGTTTATGTTAAGTATTAAATTGACTGAATCTTTTATTTGGCATGTTGTGTAGAATTCGAATAACCGTTAAACTACTGGAAAGATACCATGGGTCAACTCAGTTTAATTGACAGATAAGGATCTTTACGCGTACTTCAAAGCTCAGCTATAATTGGGGGATTGTGAAGTCAGGTAACTAAAATCTTAGAAGTTAGACTTCAACTTTAAATTAGTTTTAGCTAGAGCCGTGGAAATCTCCCGACCAAATTTCTATTTGTGTCCCAATGGTTGACTTCCAGCTTTTAGTAAGAGTTCGTTATTTAATTGAGAAGACGTCTAAGGGAATAAGGTTATGTTTGCGTACAAGGAAAGAAGACTTCGTATTTATTACTCATCCCAGCGAAAGAGAATAAAGTGGCCAGTAAAGTAGATGGAACAGTGAGGCGAAGAGAATAGTGTGCCCAGTTGAAAAGAAGAAATAGCGAGGCAAAAAGAATAGTGCGGCCAGTAAAGAAGATGGAAGATCGAAGCGATGAGAATAATGTGGCCAGTAGAGAAGATGGAAAAACGAGGCGAAGAGAATAGTGTTGCCAGTAGAGAAGATGGAAGAACGAGGTGAAGAGAATAGTGTAGCCAGTAAAGAAGATGGAGGAGCGAGGTGCAGAGAATAGTGTGGCCAGAAAAGAAGATGGAGGAGCTAGGCGAAGAGAATAGTGGGGCCAGTAAAGTAGATGGAGGAACGAGGCGAAAAGAATAGTGTGGCCAGAAAAGAAGATGGAGGAGCGAGGCGATGAGAATAGTGTGGCCAGTAGAGAAGATGAAAGAACGAGGCGAAGAGAATAGTGTGGCCAGTAAAGAAGATGGAGGAGCAGGGCGAAGAGAATAGTGTGGCCAGTAGAGAAGATGGAGGAGCGAGGCGAAGAGAATAGTGTGACCAGAAAAGAAGATGGAAGAGCGAGGCAAAAATAATAGTGCGGCCAGAAAAGAAGATGGAGCAGCGAGGCGAAGAGAATAGTGTGTCCAGTAAAGAAGATGGAGGAGCAGGGCGAAGAGAATAGTGTGGCCAGTAAAGAAGATGGAGGAGTGAGGCGAAGAGAATAGTGTGTCCAGTAAAGGAGATGGAGGAGCGAGGCGAAGAGAATAGTGTGGCCAGTAAAGAAGATGGAGCAGCGAGGCGAAGAGAATAGTGTGGCCAATAAAGAAGATGGAGGAACGAGGCGAAGAGAATAGTGTAGCAAGTAAAGAAGTTGAAACAGCAAGGCGATCAGAATCGAGTAGCCAATAAAGAAAATGGGACAGCAAAGATGAAGATAATAGAGCAGCTTGTAAAAAAGATATAACACTGAAGTGAAGAGAAGAACTAAACTAGGTTGAAGAAGATGGCTGTACAATATGTGCCTGAGTAAATTCGATTATAATCATCAGTGAATAAAAGATACGAAAAGAAGTAAAAATAATGTTTGAAAATCAAAGCTTCTAAGAAATGTGGTTGCATTTTTAAATAGCTGCTACCTCAACTGACATGTTAAAAAATTTTTAATCCATCATGTAATCTACATACCTTAAATTTCTCATTCGCACATAATTAGCACATTATTATTTAGTTTCATTTGCCTAAACTATGTAGTTACTCAGATATTTACATTCCAAATGATAGCCATCATTTCAAAATGAAATGATATCAATTTTTCTGAAACATTCTGCATGTAATCACCGAACCCCTTCACTACATTTCTAAGCGGAGTAAAACTAGTTTAAAATCTTCCTTCTCCTGGAATGGTTACCTAACCGAAGCTAAAGGAATCAGTCTGCCCTACTCATAGCTAAGGTTTGAGGTTTAGTTGGGTTTTATGGCATATCAACCATTATTGGTTATTTAATGCCAAATCCTGTTTTTACATGTATTAAATGATTTGTAGACCCATTTTGTAGATACATTTTTAAACAAACCTGAGTTCATTCTTTTGTACACACAGTTAAATGATCAAACAGTTATATTACGAGCAATTCAATTTTGCATTATTCATTTGTTTGCACCAAGTTTAAACATTAGCCAGTTCTATTTAACCTATAGATAGGACCCTATAAGGTGTTACTACTCTTGGTTAGAGAGGACCTGGGAATAATAGCAATGAAGGGCTACTCCATAATTCCCAGACCTCCACTGACTGGATCCTCGTCGTCAGATGGTTTAATGTTATATCTAGTACATTCATGGGAGGGAGTTTACCCTCTGCAGTGATGCACTCTGTGCATTCTACAACCCCAGGCGACTAAAGGAAGAAGAGAACGTTGTTTGAAATATCGTTTATTGTGGAATGAAGTCAAGTTATTTTTCTATCGGTTTTCCATTCTTCTATCGACTAGAAAAACTGTTTAGCGCATTGAATTAAATTTTGACTAAGATTTGGTTTGGTTTCCTTGATGGTATATTAATCTTCGTGGGTTATTCAACGTCAAAGACATCCTGGTAGAAGAACAGCAGGGATACTATTTAACACATAGCTGGGAAGGGGGATAAGAGGGTCTATACCTTTCCCAGGAGTATTAATCCTAAAGTTAACGTAATAGCACGACTGGAGTTCGAATTAAATAACCTACAATGGTTGTTATGTCATAAAAGGAAACTTAACCAAACTAAATAACCTAACCTTTCGCGACAAAAAGATCTTTATATCATATACTACTTGTAATGAACGAACCCTAACTTTTGTCTATACAAGCCTTCAAAGGTATTTTTCCTCGACCAATCGCATAAAAAGAATACATTCTAATATTAATACTTTCAAAACTTCTGTAATAAAAATCAATACACATTTAGTACTTACCTGGCATTCGTCCTGGATGAGTGAAAAACTGATCGTCTAGTTCCTGGGGGCCGTACCCCCGCCACTATCAATATCTACTTTTAAAGGCTTAGTTCATTGCTTGGTTTCTGAGGCGGTAATGGGTAATACGGACAGGATCAAGCATTTTTGTGACATCCGCGCATGGGTCTCGATTCGTGCAGCCCCCCCCCCCACCCCGATAAAATGACCTTATACCAAATCCTACATGACAGGATGTTTAATCGATATTACAATCAAAATCAATGTCATACCGAAAATAAACAATATAGTTTTTAACTTGATGTAGACTTTCGTGTTTAATTGGATACTAAATTGGTTATTTCAGCCTTCTCAACTCTGGGTAAAATAATATCCCTGCTGTTTTTCTACAAAGATGACTTTGGCATTAAATAAATTATGAAGGTTGGTATGTCTTTAAACAAAGAAAGCAAACCAAACTAAAACTCACTCTTGATAGCAATAGTATTGATAATATATTAAGTATGGATTATTTATAATAATTGTTTACATTTCATGCACAGGTTTTATGAATAGTAAAAAATGTTAAATAAAAACTTTATTATCTTCAGTAATAGTTTTATTTAGGTATACGCAATATGGGAGACACTTTAGATATAAATTGCGGCAATTTTAAGCCTTGATGCAAGGTAAAATCTGTTTTAAAAAAACTTGTTTTTGAAATGAAAAATTTGTTTTTAAAACGTTTTTCATCACACGAGTATATACGGTACTTTTTTTAAATATCATTGACGTTTTGGTGCTGTTGTATCCACTATTTTTCTTTTCACCTCTAAACGTTAGATGACCAAATACGGTTCACCTGCACTGACAGGATAGATCAGTTTCTGGTAGTCAAAATTCACTTCGTAATAGGAAAGACATAAGCGTTGGCTTCTTTGCCATTGTATATAACTTTTATAATTACTTTCAATGGGCCAGCTCTGGGATACGCCTTGGTTGATCGTCAAGTCGGCTGGCCAGACGGGAGGAAATCTTTGCTCACCACTAATTCTGCTCCGGGTAGAACTTGTACTTACGAGATATATAAACTCACTCTCCAACTATCTTGAGTCTCTGCCTTCTTTTGAGTCTTTATCACGCGGTTCCTAATGGAGGTGCCCGTGGTGTAATGGTTATCCTCGTAGGAAATGGACACGGCGACTCGAGTTCAAATCCTGGACGAGAATGATTGCATTTCACATAGCACTAATACCTTTTGGAAAGGTATGAATCCAATTATTCTCCCTCCAGCTATGGGTAAATTGTAGGACAGACTGGGTTCTTCAGCCTTGGTGAGGCAACTAGTCTAGGAGAAGGAAAACTCTGAATTCAAACCTGTTAAAACCCGCTTAAAATTGACCTTGTGTCATATCCTACCAGAGCGGAGGGGTTGGTAAATAGGATCACGCGGTTCCTTAGCTACTTGGTGCGAAACACTTCGCCCTACATTAGGTGCTCCTCGAAATCACCTGCACTTTAGATATCCCACGCCCGTCAAACCTGATAACACCCTGGAGTCATCACACAGCACACCCACCAGAGACGATGAAACCCGTGCCAGGAAAAATCACTGTCACACTGAAAACATTAAAGGCTCTCCCGTCGGTTACGACTTATTAGTGCTCAAGACTTTACTGAAATATTTGAACTCCACGAATCCTTACACAGGCGTTTTTTCTCTTCTTTTTTTTTTTTTGCAGTCAGGGGTTAATATAATAAAAGACTTGTGTAGAGCCAGGCAGTTTTGTAGGGATGAGCTGATATCAGAAGAACAGTGTACCAGAGTGTCAGATTCCCCGGAAAACATTTTTGAATACTCTTCTCCTATACCGGTTGTCTTTCCGAAGCTAAAAACCTTAGTTTTCCCTATTATTTCTCCATTGCAGCGAAAAGAGAAAAGAGAAGACTCATGCTTTTCACAAAGGTATCGGCCAGAAGCCAAATGCAGGATTTGATCTCGGCTCGTCGAGTCCGTTTCTAACTGTAATGCCAAGTGCGCATCAATACATTGATATATTGCATATATTATATTAAACTCGGCGAACCATTCCTCGTATGATTATGTACTCTGATCACAACTATGTAGTCTTCTAGTTGTCTCACTTTCTAATTAGCCCCGTAACCTTGTTTGGTTGTAGGAGCGTTTAATCATATAGCGTGTCTTGGGCAGGTATAGCCAGGAAAAAACATTCCACTCCAAGTCTATGCAGGTTTAAATTCACTTTTCCCTTTTCGTAGAACGGTTTCTATACCAATGTTAAAGAGCCCACTCTTCCCTACTCTTCACTCATATTTGAACTCAGATAACAGAATTCCCTTCTTGCGGCGATAACCGTTAAGCCATGCGTCTCTCATCGACCACTGGTCATTGATTAATCCCATCTGTGCTTGTGCCATTTTAGGTTACTTGAATTGTAACTCCAGTTTTTTGTGACTCTCTCTTCCGTTTTTAATGGCTTCCGCCACTGCCTTCAGAAACGACTTTTAAATTGAATGCTTCAAATGACCTTATTAATCCCAGAAGAGATCACCTGATCAAACCTCCCGCAAAGACCAAATGTTGACACTGATTGAACGAAGCATTCACTTGCTTATTTGTATTCCTTTTAGAATAATTGGGATTTTACATCCGGTCGGCTGACGCTATTTATGCAACTAAGCACTGGGCGTTTTAAAGAAATCAAATGTCATAAAATTACAATATATGCAATAAAAACGAAGAGAGCATGAAATGAACATATATATATATATATATATATATATATATATATATAGATAGATAGATAGATAGATAGATATGAACAGTCATAGATAGATAGATATAAATAAACTGTGATAGACATAAGTACGAAATAGATAGATAGATAGATAGATAGATAGATAGATAGATATGAACTGCGTGGATTGATTGGTTATGTTTGGTTTGGTTTAATGGAATATTAACCATTGTAGGTTATTTAATGCCAACTTCTCTTTATACAAATATACTAAATATATATGATTGGTAGACACATTTTGTTGGTAACATTCTTAAACGAGCAGGAGCTCATTTTTTGAAGACAGCCAAATGGTTCCAAGTATTGCAATTGCTAACAGTTCAATTAAACATCAGTCATTTGTTTGCACTCAGTTTAAATAGTCAGACAGTTCTATTTGACCGATAGATAGGACCATATCAGGTGCTAATACTCCGGGTCAGAGAGGACCGGAGAGCGATGGCAACATCAGATTGTTTAGTGTCATATCCAGGACTCTCGCTGCGGAGGGGGTTGGGCTTATCCCTCTACAGAGATTTAATTATCAAGTCTCAAGAAAAAATCTAAGAAAATTGACCCCCCCCCAAAAAAAATGCAGACTGCAATGGAGATGACTGACTTGAAAACATCTGAAAATGGTGTTGTTTTTGTTTAATTATGTTACGGCACAACATCTTTTTTTTCTCGGGTTTTAAGAATATCGTTAACAAAAGAAGATAGCCCGTTTTTTATTGGGTGTGAACATATTCTCTCATCTTTCTTTAAATCAACCACACCAAGATAGAATTCTTATTCTTTTTCACGAATACTATGAGTTTTTCATTGTAAATCGAATTTTTCTCATTTTTTCGTTTCATTTTTAGAATTTAATATAATTCAGAAGATACACCATCACCAATAAACAGTGACCTGAGGATGGTTTGATATGAAAAAAAGCGAAATATGGGCAGAATATTCAACTATAAACAAATGTATCCTCAGAATACCTTGTTATTCCGCATGCGCGCGCGCGCACACACACACACACACACACACACACACACACACACACACACACGCACACGCACACGCACACACTTATATATATATATATATATATATATATATATATATAACCCTTACTTAAAATATATCTTCCTTGGAAAAAGCTGGATTAGAATATATTTAATCCTGAAGAAGAAAACTGTTATTTTTGAGAAGCCAGTCAGACACTCATATACACATACATACCCATAGACGAATCCTCTTTACTATATAAGTTAAACCAGTTAGACAAGACAACCACTTGAACTAACCGTTCAAGATCTGACTCATAGTATTGGCAATGAGATTGATTGCATAATACTGACGAGTTATCACCCTTTGTAGACGCTTGTCAAATCCATCTGTGACAGGAAAAATATTGAATGATTAAGTTTCTTTATCTTTTATGTCAACTTGAATTTCAGCTTTTGATACCAGCAAAAAAATGTTATTTGAGATGGAGACAATTACTAATGAATTCTTAATATCTGCCCGTTTCATTCAATTTCAAATCTATCAATCTTTTCCTCCGTATAGATTCCCTTTGTCTATCTTCTTGTCCATCCATCGAATTGTTATACTATCGATTTATACGAGTACTCAAATGCAGAGACGAGGGTAGATCAATATGTCACTAGTCTTCTGGCTACTTTCGCGAGACAATGGATCTACAGCCGGGTCCAAGTTCAGGCCTTGGTAAGGTAGAAAGCATAATCTGCCCTAATAACCCACTAGACTAACAAACTGAATTCTTGGCCAGTTCGCCAGGGCTTTAGAATACACCGACAGCGCCTCTGTAGAGTGGTAAGCCCCCAACGAGTGTCCTGGTTATGACATTAAACGATCTGATGCTGAGATTCCAGAGCTGCTGTTTTTAGGGAATGGGCATTTCCATTGCTCCCAGGTCGACTCTGATCCGGAGTATTAGCACCTGATGGGGCCCTATCTATGGGTCAAATAGTACTAAACTGCGTACTTATGCTGAATTGGATTGCTTGAAACAGAAACTGTTTTTAGAAAAACTTGCTTGAATTAAAACTGTTAGACTAAATCGAATAACGTGAAAAAATATTTTTTTACAATTAAACTGTACTTACATTTAAACTGCTTGCTAATGCTAAACTGAATTGTTTGAAATGGAACTGTTTTTGAAACTCTACTTACACGAAACTATATTGTTGAATATAGAACGGTTTTGACATTTGACTGTGTAAAAATATCTGTACTTATACTAAACTGAATTAGCTGAATTAGAACTGTTTGAATAAACTGAAAGGCTTGAAATAGAAATGTTTTTAACAATTAAAATGTACTCATGCTAAACTGAATTGTTAAACATAGAACTGAATATTTTCAGAAAAAGGAATTTGGCGTTAAATAACCTACAAAGGTTGATATGCCATAAAATCCAACCAACCAACCTATCAACCAACCAACCTATCAACCAACCAACCAAGGCTGACGTGCCGTAAAAGCAACCCTTCAACAACTAAAATTGAATAAAAATATATAAAGGTTTTACTTATTTTGGGATTAAGACATATTCATCATTTTACCTGGGCATTTGTCTAATGAGTAGAGTGTTCGCCAATGGTCTGAGAGACCAGGGTTCAATCCCATGTCGAGTCATACCAAGGACTAAAAAAAATTGTTCTTGATGCCACCTTGCTTAATACTCAATATGTAAGGTACGGATGAAGGATGAAGGAGAGCAATCAAGGGAAAAAGTAGCACCCTCCTTTCAACTCGGTGTAGTAGCTATGGAAAAGGGAGCATTAGGGTTACCCTAGACTTAGGTCGCTAACTTTACTTTTTTACATATTAATAGCATTGCTTACAGAATTTCAGTGCTGGAGAGTTTGGTTGTAATACCTAATAATATCCCTTTTGATTGAATTATGTCGCATCAATTATCATCATTCTTTATAGTTGGTTATCAGACTTATCTTCGACGGTAAGATATTGAGTGATAAAACAATGTCTAATGAGTACCTTATATCTGCTATAATCAGGCATACGTGTCTGGACTCAAGTCTGGGTCCATGTCCTGCTAGGCTCATCAGGTCCACATTGCACTAAATGTGTCGATGACCAGCATAGTCAAGCAGGGCTCGAGTCTCAGCTCGTGCTCGAACTTCCCCTCCCCTAACCTCTACTCTAATCGACCTTCGGGTCATTGACCTTGTGTAAAGTCCTTTCTGATCGGAGGCAGACAAATATCGAGTATTTATACTGCCAGTTTAATTATGTAATCGATTTCATCAGAGTTTTACACCGACTGAGCAGACGAGTAACCAACCCCACCAACGAATGTCCTGCTTATGACACTAAACCATCTGATGGTGAGGCTCCAGTTCTGGAGGTTTGGTAAATGTGCAGTAACCCTTAATTACTATCACTCCCAAGTCCATCCTGACCCGGAGAGTTCGTACCTATTAGGGTTTCATTAATTGGTAAAATAGATCCATTCATTCATTTACTATACGTGTTAAATAGCAATACTTGAAACCATTTAACTTTGTACCAACATATGAGTTCTAACTCGCTTCAAAATTAAGATAACCACGAACCATGCGTTTACGAATCTTCCGAAATGATGGCTTTGACATTAAATGACCCACGAAAGAGAACAACAGTGATACTATTTATCTAAACCTGTTTGGTTGAATACCACAGATTGTTTCTTTTTTAAAATCTTTAAGTGGAGACGTTCCGGTCTTCTTGCTATTCTTTTTATGTCTGGGTCAAGATGGTGAAGAAAATACCCCTTACTAGCCCAAGCGCTTTCGCTTATTTCACTGGTCATTCTTAGAGTTTGTGTTAGGTTGTTTGTTTCTGTGAGTTTTATATATATTTATCTTTCTTTTTTTACTGTTTAATCCATAGCTGGGAGTTTATTAGTCTTAAAGTGAATGTAATAGCACGCCTGGAGTTCCAACTCGCTTACTTCAGAGCTGCAGTTCAGCACTTTATACTCACCAGGAATTCCATTAAGTGATATTAGCCTAATATTAAACCAATCTTTGTTAACATCACGCGGGATTTTGCATTATGAGTCCAATATTAGTAAATCTCACTTGGACTAAATTGATTATAGCAAGCATCACTTCCTAAAATTGTTACATAAACAGACGAATCTTGCATCGGCCATGTTTCTATCAAAGGTCCTCGGGCAATGTGCCATGGAAAGGGTTAATATTCACCTTGTACGTCTCAGTGTTTCTCTTGAGCTGTGCTCCCATTCAAAAATCGATCAACGTATCGCCACAAGACGTTCCCTTGTTGAACAACCACTAAAATTCTGGGGAACACATTTTCCGGGGTTGTTCCTGCTTTTTTTTTTCTACGGAGTTTATCTTTCTTTCTTTCTCTTTTAGCAGAATTGCCCACTCATGCATCCAAAGAACACCCACCCCACTCCACAGTTTCCCAATGAACCAACCAACTGCACACTCGCCGAAATAAGTTTTTGTTTTGGTATTTTCGTACATATATATTTTTTTCTTTTATTTTAATGCCTCCCTCTATTGCCGGTCGATTTAGGCAAAAACTAACGCTTCGACTCACGTTAGATACCTTTTTTTTTCCTCCTCTGCCTTTCCATCCTATCACCACCCACCTCCGTAGAAACGTGATCGTCTCTGAGTGATACCAGTCTGAACATGAATATGTGAGACACTTGACTGGTTCTATTACCATTTTGCGCTGGGCATGCCTCTTTTGATCTGTGTTACGAACACAGGAATCCAATAATCGAAGTGAAGTGGTTTTTGGCGGCAAACAAGTCAGACGTAGAGGGAAAGGGGAAGGTGCAGCACGTGAAAGGAGAAGATGCCCGGCCGATTTTTATTAGAACATGAAGGTTATAAGAATGGAAGACTTCTGCGCAAAAATGATCCTTACCAAAAGAAAAGAAAAAAGAGAAAGAAGAACAATGAGAGAGAGAGAGAGAGAGAGAGAGAGAGAGAGAGAGAGAGAGAGAGAGAGAGAGATGTTCGGAAAACGTTTTGTTTTTTGGGTGTTTTTTTCACAAATAGAAGAACAAATTTTAAACTCGAAGAAAAGAAAAATATTGAAAATCATGCTTGAAAAAAATTGTTATGTATATTCATTATTAGATTAGAAATAGCAAGCTGTTTTCAAGATTTGAAACCACGTCATATTCGACTCGGAAAAATGCTGATTAGTTTAAACAAATCAGTCACGTTAACAAAAATCAAATTCAATTGACCAAGAGTTTAGCAAATTCCATATGAAATCCCTTTAAACTAATTGTCATTTTTTTTTCTCGATGTCTCTCAGCGCCAAATATCAGTGATTATAAACACAGATATGTAGATATGAACAGACTGAGATCAATAGATAAACAGAGGGAGACGGACAGACAGACAGGGTGAGATAGATATATAGGGGACATATATGCACAGATATACATACTCACACACACTTACACACATATTATATCTATCTATCTATCTATCTATCTATATATATATATATGTATATTATGTGTGTGTATGTGTGTATGTAGCATGAGAGAAAAGGATAAACTTTGGTTATATCCTCACTATGAATTGCTTTATCATTTGGTGATCGAAAAAAAGGGGGAAAAAATCAAAATGAAAAACAAGCAAATAAAAAGAAATGAATCTTTGTTATTATCACTTGCATTTGTGTTTTAAATGTACCGTATTTGATGGAATATAAGGCGCACGGGTGTATAAGACGCACCCCAATTTCAGCAGGGCAAATCAAGGAAAAAATTTTACTGAAACAATGTACTTATATTAAAAGTGATAAAATTAATATAATGAATATTTTCAATGATGACACTTTTAATCTGCATAATAGCCTTTTAAATAATGACAATAGGTTTATGAAAGTTACTCTAAAGTCTAAGCTAAAAGGAACAACATATAATATAGAATATAAAACTCGGAGTAATTTTAAAATATATTTTTAGTAAAAAAAAAAGCGCGCTTCATATGCTGTCAAATACGGTAACTAATATTGATATTAGTAATACCTTTTTTATGTACATTTGTATTTAGATTTTAACTATAAATGTCAAATATCATGTATACTTTTAGCGAGGTTTTCTCACCGGTTCTAACAGGTGATTTTTCACTGGAGTCTGGGTGGCAGAATGTCTCTTCAGATCTCCACGACTCTTCTAAGTATCCTTGCTGATCTTGAAACTGTTGTTGTTTTGCTTGGTCTCGAGTCACTGATTTCAAATCCCACCAATCTCTTTTTCTGGTTCTTGTGGACTGTTCCAAGTGCTCCAAAAATGATCGGTATCACTGTCACCTTCATGTTCAACAACCTTTTTTTGCTCTCTAATAAGGTCCTGCTACTTCTTATATAATGGAAATTGCCGTTCCAGCGGACTACATATAAGACGAAAACCTCTCATTTTTATTTGTAGGTCGCTGGAACGACAAAATTCGCTTTTTGCAAGTTATTTTCTTTTATGTAATTGAACACGAGGTTTGGTCTTCTTATTGGTATCGTATTATTAGTTTGTATTTCATAGACCCAGACCTTTTATTTTCTAGGATAGATTTAGATTGTCCGTATGATCAAATATCGTTTGTCCGTATGATCAAATATCGCATTTTGGCACCTTTTTCATTGTCATCAGTGCTTTTCTATTCCATTTGTATTTGTCTTTTCTTTTATCTACGTATTCATTTCCACACGAGCAGGATCTGAAATGAGATCCTTTTAAAGCGAATTTTAACTGGGTTGAATTTAGGGTTTTCCTTCTCCAAGACTCGTTGCCATAACAAGGTTAAAGAACCTAAATTGCTTGATTATTTACGCATAGTTGAAGGGAGAAGGACTGGATGCATACTTTTCCCCAGGGTGTCAGGGTGATGTGAAATGCAAGCAGCTTCATCCAGGATCTGGAATCTTGTCACCGTGTCCATTTCCAACGACGATAACCATTACACCACGTGCGCCTCCAGTTTACTTTATTCGCTTATTAACAGCGTCTTCTCTATCATATCATAGTCTAAATTTGCTATTATCCATGCGTATTATCAATTGTTGTTTGGGCATTATCATATTTACCAACCCCTCCGCTCGGGCAGGATATGACACAAGGTCAATTTTTTAGGTGGAGTTTAACAGGTTTCAATTCAGAGTTTTCCTTCTCCTAGACTAGTTGCCTCACCAAGGCTGAAGAACCTAGTCTGTCCTACTATTTACCCATAGCTGGAGGGAGAATAATTGGATTCATACCTTTCCCAATGATATTAGTGCAATGTGAAATGCAATCATTCTCGTCCAGGATTTGAACTCGTGTCGCCGAGTCCATTTCCTCCATTACACCACGGGCATTATAATTTTCCCTCTGTGCTTTTTTGTGGTACCATTTTTAACTTGTAGTTTTCATAAAAGTCTGAATGAGAGCAAGTCTCCAAAGATCTCCAGGACTTCTCTAAGTATTCAATCTGATCTTAACAGCGTTGTTGTCTGCATAGTGTCGATTCTTCTTTTTCAGTTTTCTCACTCTCTTTTTCAGCCCTTTGGAGACTGTTCCAACTGCTATAGGTATCACCGTCACTTTCAGGTTCCATAATTTTTTTTTTCATGTAAATTAACACAATGTCTAGTTTTGTAGCTTGTATTAGGTGATCCATTTACAAATGGATCACCTAATACATCTAAGTCTAAAAAAATCTTATAGGTTTCACTTTTTTGGACCACTTCTGGTTTTTACATATACCATTTATCAGCATGGTCAAATACTAAACTCTTGCACAATTCCCCGTTGATCGGCTTCCCCAATCAATCTGCCAACTTCCCTTTGTGCCAAGTCACTCATTATATAATTAACAGTCTCATCTCTGTCACCTCGAAATCTACACTTGGTATTCTTCAGTGTACTACTGCTACTACTACTACTACTACAACGAGTTTTTCACGCCAGCGTTAGCTGATGGTTTTTACTGGAGTCTTAGACAGCAAGTCTTTTCAAGTCACTTCGATTCTTCTCAGTATTCTTGTTGATCTGAATAATGCTGTAGTTTGGATGGTCTCGTCTCATCCTCTGATTTCCAACGCATCCAGCCCCCTTATCAAGCCTTTCGGAGATCGTTCTGAGCGCACCAGTTACAACTAGCGTCACCGTTACCTTGATGTTCCATAGATTTTTCAGTTCTCTGGCAAGGTCTTAGTACTTGTCACTCTTCGTTTTTCCTTGATTTACCCTCTGTGGTCCACCGGAACGGCAAAGTCCGCAATTCGGCAGGTTCTCTTTTTTTTATTAATTATCTTTAGTTTTGGTTTTCTAGCTGGGAATAGATGACTTTTTGTATCTCAAAATCCCAGAGAATTTTATGCGTTTCATTCATGAGGATGGATTCTGGTTTGTGCATGTACTATTAATTCGTATGGTCAAATTAAAATTTCTTGCACGGTTCTCCGTGGATCCCCTTTTCCACCTAGTCGTGTCTAGTCTTCTTTTTGTACGCTAGTTTGCTGCTTTATTTTACTTCTTGCAAGTTTTCCACACTGGCATTAGCCGGTGGTCTTTAACTGGGTTACAGGACTCTTCTCAGTATTTTTGTCGATTTTAACAAGGCTTTTGTCTCGATGGTCTGGATTCTTCTTCTGTTTTCCAATTCCTCTAATCTTTTCTTCAAGCCCTTTAGGACCCTTCCAAGAGCACCAATTGCAACTGATACCGTCATCACTCTCATGTTTAACAGTTTTTTAGTTCTCTGGCAAAATGGAAGCATTTGTTTATCTTTTCACTTTCATTTATTTTCACGATTCCCTAACATCTAGACAGATTGTCATAATCAATCGTTCCGTAAAAGAAAAAGCATTAGAATATTGATTTATAATAAAATAGTATTCTGATTGAATCTTTGGAAGTCATTGATTCAAGCGATATCTACTTGAATAGAATGAATTATATGTCACTGATATATATATATATATATATATATATATATACATACAATGCGAAGCTCTTCTAACAATTTGAGCACTCTGGTATCTGATAGCGCAAAATGTAAACAAATAAAAGCTAATACTTATGCGTTATAATTTTTGAGCTGATGTATGTCGTCAAAATGGCTGAGCGGTTAGATACTATATCTAACGTAAAGTTAAGTAGGGTTCGATCCTAGCTTGAAGCGAGTGTCCTGCGTGTCTACCCATTCATCAGAGTTGTGATACAACGAAACAGTCTGTCTGTGGATGACAATATATATATATATATATATATATATATCAGGATGGAAATAAATTCATAATCCTAATGTGACTGGTTTTTGTTTTTTCTTAAAGAAATTATTGCTCTGTAATGTCAGTTACATTGAGCTCTTTACCAGAAAAATTAAATGTTTGCTGTTGAATGTTTATTTTGTCCTGATGGAATTACTCCCAACTCCGGTTTAACTGGGCCGAATAATATTATATATGTATATATATATATATATAGCTCTGGAGAAAAATATAAGATAATTCTCAAAAATGAAGAAAAAGATATTTTTTACAATTTTTCAATTATGAAAATCAGATATAAGAAAGACAAGCTTAAGAGTCATCTAAATTTAAAAAAAGAAGAAATTTCAATTAATTTTTTATATGTATATGAGCATTTACGCTAAATTTAAAATGTTATTTTTGACATAAATAATAGACCACAAATAAAAACTAAAGAAAAAAAGGACTTAATTTAATTGAAAAGTTTATTATATTTAGTCTACGTAATATAAAGTTATTAAAACTAATAATTAAAATGCTAAAAACATAAATGGCTAAAGGAACTAAATTATCTAAATTATCTTGAGAAAGGCGAGATTACAGCTCTGAAAATTGTCGGAAAATCTCAGAGAGAAATTTCGTAGGCTTTAAGACGCAGTAAAACCGTTATCAGCAATTACTTGAAAAGTCCAAATAAGTCTGGAACAAGAAAGCCGACTGGCAGGCTAGAAGAATTATCACCACAATTCAAGAAAAGTATTGTTCGCAAAGTAAAATAGAAAACTTCGTCAACATCAAAAATATCAAAACCTCTTGTGGATGCTCCTTACAGTACTAGAACAATTAAAAGGCATTTAAACCACGAAAAATTAAGCATAATAAAAGAACTATGAAGAACAAAGAGAAACGACTGGAATATGCTCGTCAAACCATGAGTGCTAAAGAATGGCGAAAATTTGTTTTCTCAGAAGAAAGAAATTCAACTTAGACGGTTCAGATGGCTTTCAGGAGTACTGGCACGCAAATATTTTTCCTGAAGAGAATTACTCCACAAGGCATAGTGAAAGAAAAACTCTTATGATCTGGGTGGCGGGTGATTCTCATCTTCAGAAAAAGTTAAACTACAATTTGTCAGTGGTCGACAAAAAAGCAGCAGATTATGAATGATTTATCTCTTGCACAAGAAGAGTGTCGTCAATTTGGAGAAGTATGGATTTTTTTAACAAGATAATGCTGCTATCCACAATGCATCGATAACAAAGAAGTACTTGCTTGAACAAAAAATAAGACTTCTTGATCACCCAGCGTGCTCTCCAGACCTCAGTCCTATAGAACATTTGTAAGGATTGATTATTGCAAAAGTTTATGAAGGAAGTCGACAGTACTGAGCAATTTCTGAACTCAAAAACACAATCTTAGACGCATGGGAAAAAATACCTTCAACTTCAGAAACTAGTTGATAGTATGCCTAGCCGGATCTACAAATATTGAATAAAAAGGTTGCCTTTATATTCTATAGTTCTGATCATTGGTCTTATATTTATGTGAAAACAAAATTTTAAAATTAAGCATAAATGCTAATATAAATATAAAAAATGAATTGACATTTCTTCATATTTTCAATTTGTCTTGATGCCTTAGCTTCCACATATCTGATTTTCATAATTAAAAAATTGTAAACAATATCTTTTTCTTTATTTTTGAAGACGGTCATATATTTTTGTCATGAAGTTATGCTTATAGCTTGGATTCCCTTGATTCTCTTTTGCTTTCCGTCCCTCCCGGCTGTCATCCTTGACAGGTCGTCTACACTGCATCTAATGACCTAACCAAGCTGTAAGTATTCAGTAGTTGAGCTATACTGGTGTGTTCATATGTAGGAGTCCAATGGAAAATATTGGTCCTAAGTTAATCCTTACTTCTCTGGCAGTAACGGTCTTTGGAGAAGTCTATTCAGTATATACATATATATATATATATATAAAATTAAAATCGAAATATTTTTTATCATTTCTTTTTTATTTTGTAAAAAATCTTTTCACTTTGTGGGTCAGAAGATATATAAGCGCACAGTATAAGTAAAATATTTGCGAAAGTGTGAATCTAATTTTGTTGATGATCTGACAGTTCAGTGCACTTTGTCAACGTCACATCATCAGCATTAACTGTTAAATATTAAAATTTTAATTTAAGCCTAAACGGAAGTGGAATAAATAGGTGACACGCAACATTCATGAGAAACGGAACGTGAACATATATATTTCAATATATGCTTACCGAAAAAAATCTAACTTTGAAAAATCTAGTCCATATTTAAAAGAATCTTTAAAAAAGTCTAATTAGGTTATGTCGGTATGTAAATTTAAAAAAAAAGTATTTAAGAACGCTCAAATATTTTGAATTTGATAGTTTGGTTTGGTTTGGTTGTTTGATTTTAACGGCTTGTCAACTTGTCTAGGGTTATTTTACGTCAAGAGTTTGCGGAATCACCTTTATTGTACGTTCATATTTACATTTTTGGGGTAGTTTTTAAGACTTTTTTTCGCACATGGTCCTATCGAATATGATTAATTTTTAAACAGATCTGTTTGACCCATAGATGAAATCCTAAGAAGTACTAGCACTCCGGATCAGAGTGGACCTGGGAGTAATGCCATTATTTTTTTCTTTTAAAGTTTAAAAATTTAAACCTTATTTTTGTGTAGGATGAGAACAAATGTAATTCACCGAAAATAGTACGAAGCTCTGTAACCAAAAACATGAATACGCAACTGTCCTAAAAGGATAAAGCTCCTAAACACACACACACATATATATATATATATATATATATATATATTATATATATATACATTTATCGATTTTTATTTGATCAACACGCTTAAAATACTCTTAAAGAACGTAATAATTTCCAATCCAATGAGCAAATCAGTTCTAATTTAGTGGGGTTTAATGCTTTTTTAAAATCTTTATTCTTGACATTTAAGTTAATCATGAAACAAGATTTAGAGTCTTTTGTTCCTTCCTAGAGAGAAGCATAAAATATAATCATTTACCGCTGAGTGAACATACACACACACACACACACACGCATATATATATATATATATAGGATCGTCCCCAGATAAATACACTACTAAAACATCTTAAATAAAAGTGACATATTCCTTTAAACCAAAGATACTAGAATTTTAATTTGATTGATTGATGGATTTTAACGGCATGTCAATTTGTCTGGGATATTTCATTACTTCGCATGGAAGATTAAAACAATTATTATTATTATTATTATTATTATTATTATTATTATTATTTACTTATTCATTATTATTATTTATTAATTTATTATTTATTTATTATGACCAAAGTATACAGTTTCGAAATTTTGTAACAAAACTTCTGTAGGAAAAAATAAATAAATACATATATTCTCACATCTATAAACACACACACACACACACACACACACACACACACACACACGCATACTATATATAATATATATATATATATAAAGAGAGAGAGAGAGAGAGAGAGAGAGAAAGAGAGAGAGAGTGTTTGCGTGTGTGTGTGTATGTGTTCACCAATGGTCGAGTCATACCAAAGATTCATAAGTGTGCCTTGATGCCGCTTTGCTTAACACTCAGCATCATAATGTAAAGGTCAAAGGTAAAGTGAAGCAATCCAAGGAAAGGAGTAGTGCCCTCCCTTATTCCGGGGTGTAGTAGCTATTAAAAAAGCAGCCTTCGGATCACCCCCGATTAAGGTCACCAAATTTTCTTATAGATAAGGAAAATCGAAAAACAAAGGATTCCAAATGTGATAAATATATAATAGTTATTATCATTCTTTCTCTTCTCCCGTTATTTTGATAAAAAACGTTCATTTATATTCAAGTAACATTTTTTATTATCATAAAGTCCTGATGAACGTTTATTAAAATCAAAATGTTTAACGTTGCCTTTACCATCATAATAAATTCATCATATTTTGAATAATTTGTACTTGTATTTTTTTCCTACTGTAGGATTTTTTCCATAATTTACTTTCACACACACACACACACACACACACACACACACACCACACACACACACACACACACACACAAATATATATATATATATATATATATATATATATATATATATATATATATATATATATATAAACCAAAGACCGGTTAATTCAGGATTATAAATTTATTTTCATCCTGTTTTTCAGTTTCTGGTGTGAACCAAAAACACGAAGAAAATTTTTTTTTTATAGGACTTCTTCAGATCCAATGGATAATTAATTAAAACAGAATAGACACATTGGGTGGAGGGGGAAGGGATTAAGGAGTTACCTCCTCGTTTTATTGAATTTCCATATATATATGTTTAGGAGCTTTATCCTTTTAGGACAGTTGCGTATTCTAGTTTTTGGTTACAGAGCATCAATACCTTTTTTGTGAGGTGTGCTTAGCGTAACGGTTATCGTCGGACGTAATGGAATCTGAGACCCAAGTTAAAATCCCAGCCGAGGTTGTTTGGGTTTCATTTCGTAGTAATAACCTTGGGAAAGGTATGAATCGTCCTTGTGGCCATAGGTAAATTGTAGGAGAAACTGGTTTTTAGCCTCTGTCAGATAACCTGTCTATGAGAAAGAAAACTGAATGTCAACCAGCTATATTCCGTTTAATAAGCTGGCATTGTCTCATATTCTGCACATATCAGACAGTGTTGGGTACATACAAAACATAGTTTCAATGCTGTAGAGCTTAGTAAGTAAAGTAAAGTTAGCGGCCTCAGTTGAGGGTGATCTAAAGGCTCCCTTTTCAATAGCTACTACACCCAGGTGTAGGAGAGAGTGTCACTCCTTTTCCTGGATTACTCCACTTTATCCTTGATACGTACCTTATAATGCTGAGTGTTAAGCAAAGAGGTATCAATAACCATTTTTTAAGTCTTTGGTGTGACTTGACCTGGGATTGAACCCCGATCTCCCTGGCTTACCCACTCGACCAATGAGCTGGTTAGAGCTTTGTAGTAATACCTAATAATATCCATTTTGCTTCTGTAATATTCCATGAGAAGTAATAAAATCATGCTATCTCTGGTATAAAAAAATAAATATCTTATAAAAATTACATTTCGAGTCGTAGTAAGAACCTATTGTAGTTAGTGGTAGTTGGTACGCTGACACGTTGCGCATTGCATCACTCAGTGTCCTATTGAACTTATACTTTACGAGTTTGAACTGAGCCATAACGCAGAGTCAATTCGGCCAAAAACTGTGGATTCCAAGGCCATTCCGCAAGCCATAGAGAGAAATCCAGCGAGTAGCTATCAGAGAGCATCAGGCGAGCTCAGCATCACAAGTAGTTCGTCTCCTTCATCACCTAAAACAGTAGTGAGAAATAATAACAACTACTTGGCTGTGCAGACAAATTATATCAAATAAACTGCCTCATGTTAGATAGAAATACTTGAAACCATTTACTTGTGCGCGAGTAAATGAGCTATATTTGTTTTTTTTTTGTTTTTTTAGTATATACTCTACAGAAGGAATACATCGATTTCATCTCTGCAGAGGAATAAGACTCCCACCATGAGAGTCCTGCATAAAACACCAAACAATCTGATGGTGAGGCTCCAGTAAAACTGGAGCTTTGGGGAATGCAGAGTGTCTCTTCATTTTCATCGCTCCCAGGTCCGCTCTGGCCTAAAGTGGTAGCACTTGATTGGATCATATCTGTGGGTCAAATAGAACTGTTTCGCATTTAAACTATACTCAAACAAATGATTTATGATAAACTGAATTGTTAGAAATAGAACTGTTTGATCATTTAACTGTGGGTATCTAAAAATGTGTTTACAAATCATATTTCTAATGTATATGTAAAAACAGGATTTGGCATTAAATAACCAACAATGGTTGAGGTGCCATAAAACTAAACTAAACCAAACTAAACCTTCACAACCGGGGGTGACCCCGTGGCGTAATGTTTAAAGAGCGAGTTCGAATTTCATTTGCTCTGCCATGTTCACTTTCGGTCTAATATCCATGGGAAAGGAATGAAACCCTTTATCATCGCAGCTGTAGGTTAAATCACATCAGTACTGGTCTTCTGCAAAATTCGCTACAGCATTATATAACCCACGAAGATAGATGTGACATTAAATTAACAAACCAGAAATTTTCTCTACCGTGGTAAAAGCATCTGCAGTTACAGAACTGTGCTTCACGTACTACCAAAATATTCCAAAACTTTTGACTCACCATAGTATCTATGTCAACGCATATCTAGATATATTGTCGAAGCCTGTCTGTAAAACTACGTACATGTGTTAGCGAAAATGGCAGTTATCAGCGTCATTCACGGTTGACTAGACAGTAGCCTTTCCTGGGAAAACACTTTGGCCTTTCAAATTGGCTCTTCTTAATCCTTATGCAGACACACGTTTAAGAAATGCAAGGAGCAAGAAACTTTCTTTCTGCCGCTGTTATTTGTTGTTTTATATATTCTTTTCGCCTCATGTTATTACTTTCATTTTCTTTTTTCAGCTAACATGACTGATCGATTTTTCATTTTCTTCATCTCCCTTTTATCTTGGTCTTTTTTCCTTTTTCTTTTTTCTTTCTTTTGGTTTTTTTTAAATGCTCTTTTACTGCTTGTCTCTCTATTCTATCTATTTCCACCTTTTCCTTTCATAATTTACAACTACTTAGTTTCTTTTCCGAACCATATTCTTTTTAAATTTAATTTTTCTCACTTTCTTTCGCTTCCTCGGTTTTCTAGTATGTTTTCTTTCTTTCTTTCTTTCTTTCTTTCTTTCTTTCTTTTCACGCGCGGTTTTCTTTCTTTCTTTCTTTCTTTCTTTCTTTCTTTTCACGCATGGTTTTCTTTCTTTCTTTCTTTCTTTCTTTCTTTCTTTCTTTCTTTTCACGCGCGGTTTTCTTTCTTTCTTTTTTTCTTTTTTTCTTTCTTTCTTTCTATTGGATTGTTTATTTCTATTTTCTTTCTTGATTTCTTCGAGTTATTTAATATTCTTTTGTCTGTATGCTTCTCTCTCTCTCTCTCTCTCTCCCTCTCTCTTTCTCAAGAGTTCTATGACTTTAATATCTATTTAAGTTAACTTCTTTTCTCCTTTACCCTCATTTCATTTATCTATTTTTGTTTCATTCTTTTTAAATTCAGTATTTCCATTTCTTTCATTGTTTTTTTGTCTCTTTAGATAAAGCCTCTGCCTTGACCTTTTTTTCTTTCTATCGTTTCTCATTTGCTTTTTTCTCCATTGTTCTGTTTCTTTCTTTCCTACTATTTAAATGCTAAGAGAGAGAGAGAGAGAGAGAGAGAGAGAGAGAGAGAGAGAGAGAGAGAGAGAGAGTAAATTAATCAAAGTTTTTTTGCTTGGCTTGAATATGATTTTGTCAGGAACTATTTATTCATTTCTGGTTTTGAACCGAAAGAAAATTAAAGTTTCGATTGAGTGAGGTCTCTGTGTCTGATGAACTAAATTGATCATATTTAAAAGGTCAAAAAGGAAGAACTATATATATATATATATATATATATCTTTATTCATAAAGTCATAATTTTTTTCTATCCATGCCATCTAAACGTGACTCCCTCCTTCTACTTCTTCATGCACACACACGAATACAGCCATGCGCAGATACACACATGCACATACACACACACAGAGGCAGACAGACTGACACACGTAGGGATATATATATATATATATATATATATATATATATATATATTCTTTTTCATTTTCTATGATAGAAAGGATTTCACTGAGTGCCTACATCGGTTATATATATATATATATATATATATATATATATATATATATATATATATATATAGCTTCCCTTGTATTTCACTAATAGCTTACAATTATTCTCCCTCCAGCTCTGGGTTAACAGCAGTGCCGACTGGGTTCTTTAACCATGGTAATTGTAACCATTATTGGAGAAGGAAAACCTGAATTCAAATCTTTTAACCCCGGCTTAAAAATTGAACTTGTGCCGCATCCTGTGTTTGAAAATGGCGTTAAACCCTGCTTGTTATTTTATCTTTTCTTTTCTCTAACACCTTTTTCTTATCTGTTATCCCCGCTTGTTATTTTATCTTTTCTTTTCTCTAACGCCTTTGTCTTATCTGTTATCCCCACTTGTTATTTTATCTTTTCTTTTCTCTAACACCTTTGTCTTATCTGTTATCCCCGCTTATTATTTTTCTTTTCTTTTCTCTAACACCTTTGTCTTATCTGTTAGCAGTCGATCCGGGTTCGACTCCCGGCCGACGCAAGTATTTTTTGTACCGGGACATTGGCCCAGCGGTTAGAGTGTTCGCCAATGGCCCAGGAGACCTGGGTTCAATCCCAGGTCGAGTCATACCAAAGACTTTAAAAATGGTACTTGATACCACCTTGCTTAACACTCAGCATTATAAGGTACGTTCACCCTAAAACTTATATCCTTGGGAAATGTATGAAAGGCTAAATCCTCCACGTTAAATAATAAAACTTCTGTTCTAAAAGGATGGCTTTGGCATTAACAAACTTCAGAAGTTTTATATGCTATTAAAAACCCGTAATCTTTGCAATTATATATACATATTACATATTACATTAACTTTTTTTTCAATGCCCCATCTCTCTCTACACCTCTGTGTAGTAGGTAATGAAAAGGGAGCCCTCGGGTCACTCTTGACTACGGTCGTCAATTTTAATTTATATATATATAAATAAGGTACGGTTCAAGGGTAAAGTGGAGCAATCCTGGGAATGGAGTAGCGCCCTCCCCTACACCTTGGTGTAGTAGCTATCGAAAAGGGAGCCTTCGGGTCACCCTCGACTATGGTCGCTAACTTTACTTTACTTTACTCTTTTCTCGAACGCCTTTGTCTTATCTGTTATCCCCACTTGTTATTTTATCTTTTCTTTTCTCTAACACCCTTTTCTTATCTGTTATCCCCGCTTATTATTTTTCTTCTCTTTTCTCTAACTCCTTTGTATTATATGTTATCTCCGCTTGTTATTTTTGTTTTCTTTCCTTAAAACCTTTGTCTTAACTGTTATCCTGGCTTGTTACTTTTTCTTTTCTTTTCTATACCATCTTTCCTCGCTTCCATTTACGGACCAAGGTTTTCATTCATTTTATGATGATATCTATTAACTTATTATTCATTCTGATCCATTTTGATCACGTTTTGATCCCTTGGTGTTATAACAAAGATAACTCTGATCACCTTAGCGTCGGGGTTAAGGTTTTGAAATGTGACATCCTAGTAAGCCATTTCGGACTCCTGGCCCGCTATTCCGTTCACCCTAAGACTTATATCCTCGGGAAATGTATGAAAGGCTAAATCCTCCACGTTAAATAGTAAAACTTCTGTTCTAAAAGGATGGCTTTGGCATTAACAAACTTCAGAAGTTTTATATGCTATTAAAAACCCGTAATCTTTGCAATTATATATACATATTACATATTACATTAACTTTTTTTTTCAATGCCCCATCTCTCTCTACACCTCTGTGTAGTAGGTAATGAAAAGGGAGCATTCGGGTCACTCTCGACTACGGTCGTCAATTTTAATTTATATATATATACATATAGTGTTATTTTGCAACATAAATTCATGTTGCAATCTATGTATGTATGTATGTATGTATCTCTCTCTCTCTATATATATATATATATATATATATTGCAACATAAGTTCTTTTTAATTGCTTCTAAAATGTTTCAATTCAACAATTTCTTACAAACCCTTTAACAAAGAAGATCTATAGATTAGTCACATTTAACTTTTTTCCTTTTTCATTGCTCTCTCTCTCTCTCTCTTTCTATATATATATATATATATGTGTGTGTGTGTGTGTGTGTGTGTGTGTGTGTGTGTGTGTGTAAAACAACCCGAGAGTGAGAGAGAAATGAAATATGATTACTCTGTACATGTTCTTTCTTATCTGCTTTGTTCAAACTTACTGAATCAAAACATGTAAAAAGTAATCAAAATGTATGTAATATTTTTTATAACTCATATTTGTCCTATTTTGTCAGCAACACTTGTATTAATGCAAATAACTATACGAATAATGTCCTTATTCTGTCATTATGGCAACTATCGATTATTGACTGATTATTATTGATAATCACTATCTTTCTGATTTTACATGTATTTCTAAAATTAAATCATTAGAAACTTATTCATATTATGCACCTTACATCTGTACAGTTTGGCTTGGTTTGATTCTAAAGCCTATCAACCATTGTAGGTTATTTAATGCCAAATACTTTTATACATATATCTTAAATATATGATTTGTAAACTCATTTAGTGGATAACATTTTAAAATGAGCTTGAATTCATTTTTTGCCCACAGTTAAATAGTTTCAAGTATAGTTATGTATCACAATCAATTCAGTTAAACATCAGTTATTTTTATACACTGATAAATGATGTAACAGCTCTATTTCTTGCTCTTCAACTTAATATGTCATTTGTTTGCTTACCCTTAAATGTCAGACAGTTCTACTTGACCCACAGATAGGACCCAATCATGTGCTACCACTCTGGGAGGAATAGCAATGAAGGGGTACCCCACGTTCCCCAAAGGTCCGAGACTGGAAGCTCACCATCATGGTTTAATGTCATATCCAAGACATTCGTTGATGGTGGACTTATCCCTCTGTATAGACGTAGTCGGTGTATTCTATAGCCCCAGGTTATCTATATCGTGTCGGTAACACTTGAATTAATGACTGAAAATTAACAATTTCTTTTTCTCCTTCATTTGAGATGCATTTCTGTAGCAAAACCACAAACAAGCCATTTTACGTCAGTATTTTGCAATAAAAAAATTATCTACATATTAATCGCACTCTGTCTGTCTCTGTCTCTGTCTACCTGTCCGTTTCTCTCTCTCTCTCTCTCTCTCTCTCTCTCTCTCTCTCTGTTGTGTCCCCGGAAAGGGTCACTAATGAAAACTCAAACACAGATATTAGATAACAGATTATATTACACAAGAAAGATAGAGTTACATAGAAAAGGTAAGAAGTCTCGTACTGTTCGGAGAACACCGATATTGATCTGCCCTCTGGCAGCGAAATCTCTCAGTACTAATAGCAGTGAGAAGAGTCCATTATAGTGAGATGGGTAAGGCTTCCACAACACTCCTCCCCCAAGCCTTTTACTTCGTAAAAGTGCTGTTAATATTATTTTTTCTTTTTGGGTCGATCATCAACGGGTCGGTGAACTTCCTTTTTCTCTCTGACCGACGTATTTCAGGGGTTGGTTGGGGAGGATCTAAATCGAACATGTCGAAAATGGTGTCTATTGACTCTTCTTCTGTTTGTGGTACGTCGTTGGAGTCGTTCAAACGGCGTTTCTGTAAATGGTTCTGGTGTCTTTTATGTGTGTATTTGGGTCCTTCTACAATGTACACCATATCACCAATTCTTTTTTTAATTATCCCACGTTCCCAACAGGACGTGTTATTTTAATATTTTCAAAAGTAAATTTTTTCTCCCGGGTTGAACCTTTTTAGGCGCTAATGTGGTTTTCGTAGCTTATTTTGTTTCGGGAGTAGCTTATCGCAGACGGATCTTATCTGTCTGGCAAACATCATCTCGTCTAGTGAGACTGCCTGTGGTGTATTGGGATTGGGTATGATTCTATATACCTGCAGAAATTGCTGTAGTGCCTTGTCCGTCGGGGTACCAGATGCTTTTTTTGAGTGCTCACTTTAACGTGACTACAAAACGTTCCGCCTGGCCGTTTGATCTTGGGTTATATTGCGGTGTGGTTATGTGTTTTATTTGGAAGATTTCGCAGAACTCCTTGAATTCGACTGATGTGAATTGGCTTCCGTTGTCGCTGACCACACAATCTACTACACCGAACCACGTAAACAGTTCATGTAGGAACCCAATAGTTGTGCCTGTTGTAGGTCTTCTAGATCTGAGAACCTCAGGCCATTTAGAGTAACTATCATCAACAATTAGGTAGTAGAAATCGTCCAAGGACCTGCAAAATCAACATGTATCCTCGACCAAGGTTGTTCTGTTTTTGGCCAAGGTTTGAAAGTAGTGGTGGGTAATTTTGCCACTAAGGCACAGCCTTTACATTTTTCGATCATATCCGTAATGTCGTTATCCATCTTCGGCCAATTAACATAGCTTCTCATGAGACTCTTCATTCTATTTATTCCTGGGTGTCCCGTGTGGAAATCTCTTAAAATTCTGTTTTGCAATTTCTTTGGTATTACGACCCTTTCACTATATTGGAGGACGTTGTCACACAGTGAAAATACTTCTGGTACTTTTTTGTTTTTTGCTATGATTTTCTGTTTAATATTGGTAATAAAGTCGTTGTTCGTTGCTTCGCTTTTTATCTCGAGTAGCATCACAGGATGGTGCTGGCTATCATGTTTTTAATTTCACAGTCTGTTCGTGAGGCTGCTATTATTGTGTCCTCGAAGGATTCACTATACTTCGGTACCAACCTTGATAGTCCATCTGTGTGGCTAATCTGTTTTGACGGGAGGTATTCGATTTTAAAATTGTAGTTCAGTAAAATCGTCCCCCATCTTTGTAGCCTATTGGCAGTATAAATTGGTTGACCCTTTTTGATCCGAAAATGATTATTTGGGGCTTATGGTCTCTTTGTAGAGTAAAGTATCTGCCATGCAAGTATCGGTGAAATTTTGTCTCTGCAAATATTATTCCCAAGGCCTCCTTTTCAATCTGGGAATAATGCTTTTCTGCCGGAAGAAGGGTTCTAGATGCGTGGGCTATTGGCTTTTTTGTCCCATCGGGCATTTTATGTAGGATACATGAACCAGCCCCCTATGAGCTGACATCGCTTGTGACAATAATCTCCAGTTTTGGGTCATTGTGCGAGAGAAAAAGATCAGATGTTAATGCTTTTTAATTTGGTCAAATACTGTTTGACATTCGGGCGTCCATCTCCACTTTTTATGTTTTTTAGTAGTTCGTTTAGCAGGGCGCGGAGATCGTGCAAATTTTTTATGAAACTTTGGTAGTTGTTTGCAAGTCCAAGGAAGCTCTGTAATGTCGTAACATTATCAGGGGCGGGCATATCCTTGATAGCTGTAGCCCTTTAGGGGTCGGGACGTCTCCCGTCTTTGATATGTCAAAGATATTTGATTTAGTTCATACGGAAATCGCGTTTTGCTTCCTTTACCTTGAACCCAAATTCCCGTATTTGTGCGAAAACCTTGTTTAGATGTTCTCTGTGTTCCTCACAGTTCCTGTGTTTAGAGCTATTTTCTTCTACTGGAATTTGGAGGTAGGGCTCGCTTAAGTCAATTTTTGAAAAGACTTTTCCTCCATTTAATTTATCAAAAACCTCTTCTGGCCTGGGGAGTGGATAGTGGTAATCATTGAGTGCAGCGTTCAATCCTGTAGAAAAATCTGCGCATACCCGGATTTCCTTAGATTTTTTTTCTTATATGTACCGTTGGAGCAGCCCATTCGCTGAATTCCACTTTCGATAATATGCCCATATTTACTAATCGGTCTAACTCTTTATTTATTTCTTCAGTCGCGGCGAACGGTACGTTTCGTTTCTTTCTAAAAATGGGGCTTCAGTTCAAATTTTGACTTAATTTTAGTACATTTGCTAAGACCAGCTGAAAATACTTTGGGGAAACTACCTTTTAGTTAAATCTGAATTTTTTCAGCTTCGGTCGTAATGCATCCTACGTTTGGGCAAAACGTACTAATTGATTGATCCCAGAGATTAAATTTCTGAAACAAGTCCGATCCTAACAAATTTTCTGTGTTCTTCAGTACGAAGACTTTTAATTTTTTGGTGATACCATTTAGTGATACCGGGATAATTATTTTGCCTTCAAATTTTATTTTTCACCTGTTACCGTTCGCGCCGTCTTGCTTGTCATCTTTATTATTGGCCTATTTAATTTTCTCCAAGTTTGTAAGTTTATTATTGATTGATCAGAGCCAGAGTCTAACTGAAATCTTACCGACTTATTTAGTACTTTGACTGTTATGTATTTACGAACGACTTTGTCTGACTTGTCCTCGCTTTTTGTATGTCTGACTCTGTTTTTAATTATTCTTCTGTTTCTACACTGTGAGCCCTTATGTCCGAATTAATCACAGTTTTGACATTTTTTGTACGATAGGGACTGTCCTTGGCCCATTGAAATTTTCCACAGCGGTAGCAAGCGCTGGGTGTCTTTTTTTTTTTTTTGGTTGTCACTAGTCTGCCTGCATTGAAATTTGGGGTAATCATATATCTTTCTCTCTTTTACCGGAGAGTATGATTGGGATCTATGCTTGACTTTCCTTATGTAAGCAACACCAGACTCACACTCACTATCCTTTGACAGTCTTCAACCAGTTTTTGAAGTGTGAGATCGTGTTCGTTCTCTAATTTCGACAAAACTCAGCGTCTGGTTTCCGCGTCTTTTGCCAACACCAGGGCTTGTGCGAATATCAGACATTTGAAGTTGTCCGCTGACAATTCGCCTAGTTTAAAATCGTCGCAGTTTTTATTAACGATCGAGGCAAACCCTAAATAATCATCACTGTCCCTTTTTATTAAGTTGAGACATTTCCATCTTTTTTTTTACTTAGTTACGCTTAAGTTCAGTAGTAAAATAATTTAAAAAAAAAATCCTTGTAACTGATTTACATACACTGAAATGCACAAATGGACATGCTTAAGTAGTGCCAAGCAGAGCATGATTAAACCTAAAACAATCTGATATCTCACTTTTTTTATGTTGCTTCTATGAGTGAACGGTTCCTATATTAACGTTATAATCATTAGATAAATCTCATAAAGAAAGAGATGATTGAATAGTTCCTACACAATGCAATGAATGACTGTATGGTGCAAGAACGGAAATAAGAAGGGCGAGGAAAAAAATTCATTGCATTCATGAAAGTAACATAAAGAACTAATATATATATATATATATATATATATATATCAGTGGCGACTTTAGTCTATTTTTGCTACTCATGCCTCCCCGCCCTCTGTCAACTTCAGTTCCCAACCCATGTTCCGTGGACCCAAAGTAAGTCATCATAGTTGCTATTGCGTGATTCTCCATTGTATAGCACAGATTGACAAAAGTACATTGCATGGTGTTTTTTTTTTGTAAACAATCAAGATACTATATAATTTGTAGTCTTGTTAATACAGTAGATAAGATAATTTTTTTCCTTTCAAAAGTATAGAAGAAAAGAGAATATGTTCATTACTATAACGAGAAAAATATGTTTATTAGAATAAAGAAACTGATGACAATATACACAGACACAGCTAGTAGTTTCAATTTCGCTAAAAATAAAGATTATTTGTTGAAAATGTATTCAAATAAACAAATTTTAGTTACAGAATGTAATATATGCAACATTCATTAAAGAAATAGAGATCAGTTAGTGAAAAAACGAATTAAAACACGCTGTTTAACCAACATTTACCATAGCGATGATGATGACGTCGGCGACGGCTATAATCTGCTATCCCCCCGCTCTCTCTCCCTCGGTCCCTCTCCCTCTTCCCAAGACAGCTGTCAGCAGTCACATTGTGCTAATATTTTTGAGCACGGTGTTTTGAGTTGCTCTTGCTATTGGCTACAGCCAAAAGCGGATTTCTCTAACATTACTGTTATTATAAGGGTCTAGTGCCTGGCACGGATTACGCGTGTTCAACATTATAGCCGATTTTATGGGATGTTCAATGGATCTGACGGTGGCCGGACAAAGACCATCCGTTCAAAACAGCATCGATGTATTATTCCCAGATTTATTTATGAACTTTTGGCTACTTAGTTATCGAAACTTGATTAGATACGTAATTTAATTGAGATCAGACTAAGTATGTTTGCTTGAAATTAATGGATGATTTTTTATCCATTTTGAATAACATTGACCGAGTTATTGGTCGTGCCGGGCACGAGTAGCACTAGTCCCGTCTCCACCCCTGATATATATATATATATATATATATATATATATATATATATATATATATATATAAAAGGTGCAGAAGCAAATTAAGGAATAGTTTTTAAAACGCTTTTTTATTGTTTGATTAGATTAATTTTTGAAAAAAATAATGCAATAATTCTAAGTTTTCATGATTAGGTCTATTATTCAAGCATTTTTTCACACACAAACGCACACACACACACACACACATATATATATATATATATAAGATGAAGAAAAGTGATAAGACGGAGAGGAATATTCCTTTGTTACTACATACTTTTTGATTATTATCAACTAATTTTGACTGTATTGTCATTAACAGGATAAAGTTTTCTTTAAGGTTTTCACGAGTTGAAATCTAAAAGAAAAAGCGAAGAAAAATAAATAATAACTGTTTTCTGATATCTCAGTATTTTCAACGGTCGGTTTCATAATGTCTGCATATTATGACCATCTGACGGTGAGATCGATTCGTGGGAAGCATTTGAGGTTTGGGCGAGGAATGTTAAAGATTAACTGCAACTACTTTACTTAAATATTTGACTGATGCATATATATTTATATATATATATATATATATATGCATCATAGATTCATTGTCGTTTCTTCTCTTGCTCACTCATATCGGGGTGAATTTTAAAGAAAATATTTTTGAATAATAGAGCTAATCATAAACAATTTAGATTTATAGCGTTTTTTTCAAAAAGTGGATTAATCAGACGAAACAAAATTTTAAAAAATCATTCCATATTTTGCTTCTGCAACCTACATATATATCTATATATAATATATATATATGTGTGTGTGTGTGTGTGTGTGTATATATATATAATTTTGCTGGATTTTGATCCTCAATTGTGTTTTAGATTGTATCTAGTTATGAATTTTATTCGATTATATATATATATATATATGGAATAATATTCGATTTGATTTATATACACACACACACACACACACACACACACACCACACACACACACCCACATATATATATATCTAGAGAGAGAGAGAGAGAGAGAAAGAAAAATTATAAAACAAAGTAATCCAATGTGATAAATCTATTGTGAAAGAAAGTCGACGTTATAACGTTTCGGTTTTATTAAACCATCATCAGGACATGGAGAAGATGTTATGGAGAGTTATTAGATCATCGATGGATGTTAGTCGATAACATCTTTTGTAAGTCTTTATGCTGGTTTATTAACCTGAAATGTTATAACGTCGACATTGAATTCCTTACTTTGGATTATTTTGTTTTTCAATTTTTCTCCGTATTGTCGGATTTCTTTGTACTCAGTTATATGGTTTCAAGTATTCCTATTTAAAATTCATATTTTTCAAACGTATCTATTTGAAATTTATCAGTATCTGAAAGAATACTTGAAACTGTTTAATTGTGGGATCCTGAAAGGTACAATCATATTACTCCGGATCAGAGTGAACCGCGGAGAAATAGCAATGAAGAGTTGAATTAACACCCTAAAAATCCCAGAATGGAGACACCTCATCAAATTCAGTTTAGTGTCACGAGTATCTACATAGCAAATAGACCCTGCAAACTGGGTTCAAGTTCTGGGCGAGGCTATTAGCAATCCCCATTTTGTTTGGGAAAGGTTTGGATCCTTCAGGTATGGGTATGATAATAGAGATGACTTGGTTCTTTAACCTTAATATGTCAACGGACATATGTCAACGGACCTAGGAGAAGAAAAACTCTGAATCCAAACCAGTTGTACTTCTCCTTAAGAATTGACCTTGTGTCCCATACTGCCCTGGGCAGTCTGTGTTGAGGGTGAGGGATATCTCTGGAAGTTTTCTTGGTCCCACCGAGGTAGTGTTATTAATGAAGGTCTGTTTCCTCAATACATATGACCTGCATAGAAAATGCCTAACGTTCCCTGTTGAACAATGTAAATGAGGTGATTTGCGAGTAAGAGGGGACTTTTTAAAATGGGTGAAACGAGAAAGTAAACAAAAGGAATGAAAAAAGTGAACCGGCCAGGTGGAGATTTAAACTCGAAATTAGGAGAATTCTATGCAGACATAAACAAATGCTGTTGTATAAGAGTGCGTGGTAGGAGGCGGGGTAGTGAACAGTTGAGCAAACCGCCCTTCCATAATCAACTGATGTGACTCGGCAATAATAACAGTCCTAAGTTGTTATACTGTTTGTAAACTTTGACATATCTCTCTCTTTCACTTTGTCTCTTTCTATCACTGTCTGTCTGTCTGTCTATCTAAAAAAAATATTTTTTTTTTGTTTTTGATCTTATATAATAATTAGAGTGCTTAATTGAGATGCGATTATTTGAAAATCAGAAACGACAAAATTGGTGAATATAATATAATACATATTACACAACTATATATATATATATATATATATAAATTGTCAGTGATTGTAACAGCTTTCTGCTCCCATTCTATCGGTGAGTAGATAAATAAATAGCAGAATGAGATAGATAGATAGATAGCATAATGAGATAGATAGATTGATAATTATATCCTCCTCAGAGTAAAAGTGCGATTTACCTCGTCTATGAACCATAAAAGTTAATAAAAAGGTTAATAAAATAAGAATAAGATATATTGATCTCATAAAATAAAATGAATATACACTAAAAAGGAAAATAGCAGACGATATCCCGTGGAAACTATAACAGATGCAGACTACTCAGATGATCTAGCGCTTCTTTTAGATACACCTGCCCAAGCCAAATTCCATCTGCATGGCCTGGAGCAAATAGCAAAGTGGCATTAGTATCTATGTCAACGCAAAAAACAGAGGTCATGAGTTTTAAACGCGATAATGTCCTCTTCGCTTTAAGTGGAAGACCTTAAAATTGCGTTGAGCAGTTCACATACCCCAGCAGCAATATCTCATCTGCTGAAAGTGATGTTAGCACACGCCTAGCAAAGGAGTGGATTGCTATCCCACAGGTTATCGATCATTTGATAGCTCTCGCGTATCTCCGATCAAATAACATGGGATTTCTTCCAAGCAGTGTGAATGCTGCTATACAGATGTAACACGTGGACACTAATAAAATCTACGGAGAAAAGGCCTGAGGATAACTGCGTAAGAATGAGTGTTTAAGTAAAAGTTGATGACTTTAGTCGAGGGTGACCCGAACGCTCCCTTTTCAATAGCTACTACACTGATGTATAAGAAAGAGTGCTACTCTTTTCCCTGGATCGCTCCTCTTTACCCTTGATTCGTACTTTATAATGCTGAGGTGGCATCAAGTATCATTTTTTGAGTCTTTGGTATGTCTCGACCTGGGTTTGAACCCCGGTCTCTCGAACCATTGGCGAGCACTCAACTCATAATTCTCTTATCTATTTATACAATTTTATTTTTAGTTACATAATTTTAAGGCCCAAGTGTTTGATCATATCGATAATACCTAATAATATCTGTTTTGATTGAATATTATTCTTTAAAAAATAATAAGATCCTGGTATGTCGGATTTTGAAGAAAATTAGCAATTTATAGGAAAATAATTGCAGTTAAATCATTTATTAGCGATATTGAAAAATATTGAGAATTGACTCCTACGCAAGGACACGCTCGTATTTGGCGGTCCTAGAAGGACTTAATCAGCTCTGTGATGACACTGGATGCATTCTAGGGGATCTTCCAGGAGCAATTGACGAAAAGGACAGATGATGAGAGAGAGAGTGATAGCAAAAGAGAGAGAGAGAGAGAGAGAATAGAGAGAGAGAGAGATGATGATGATGATTTGACAATATGAATGGCTTTCAGATTATTATATAACTAACATGGAAAATGCATTGCGAACGGTTATAAGTTATAATATTTTAAAAAGAAATCATTTTAGTAAATAGATTTATCTTAAACGATTTTTCTCAATGAAATACAATAACATTTAGAGTAGAAATGTATTAAAAATATTTTATAATACCAGGAACTGAAGTTAATTTTAGTATAGAAATGCATTGAAAATGATTTTACAATACAATCAATTGGAATTCATTTTAGTGTACAAATGTACTGAAAATGATTTAATACGATCATCGAATCAGCGATTGTATAGCCGAGAAACTGAGTTACCAACCGTCTTTAAATCAATATCTACACAGTCCTGATATAGATATATATGCCCTATCACTGATATTGAACACGCTTTATAGATAAATAAAGCAAACTATATCATTAATATTAATAAATGTAGCAAACTATATCATATATATATATATATATATATATATATATATATATATATATATATATATATATATGTGTGTGTGTGTGTGTGTGTGTGTGTGTGTGTGTGTTGAGATAGATAGAGAGAGAGAGAGAAAGAGAGAGAGAGTAGAAATACACGTCGAATGAAAATAATAGGATGTTCTTAGGAACAAAATCATTATTAAAAATTCGTATCAACAGAATAAGAAAAGTTATATATATATATATATATATATATATATATATATATATATATATATATCAGAGAAGGTAAAATGTCCTTTTGACTATTTTTCTGAAATCACCAAGAACTCAGCTTATACACGAACAAATGCCAAAAGATAAGATTAGTTATTTTCAGGTTTTTTTTTCTTCAGCAGCAGTCGCAAAGGTGACATTAGTTTCGGTGGTGCTGGTGGTGGCAGTAGTCGCACTAAAAACATAGGATTATAAAGGATTTTACCCCAAACAAGGGGACCCGGTCGAAGAATTTTCTGATTATTGTAACAACAACAATGTGATCCAACGGTAATAGTGCTCGTTTAAGCATCAGTTTGAAAGTTTGAAATGGTGATGTTTGGAAGGGGGGATTAGCCCACTAATCCATGCTCTCCCCTTTTACCTTGAACATTACAATAGCATTGTTAGTAATGGGATGGAATACTATTATTATTATTATTATTATTACTTTACAACTTGCGTGTTTTTCACACCAGCTTTAACTGGTGGTCTAAGAATTCCAAGACTCTCTTTTAGTCGACCTTAATAATGATTTAGTTTGGATTCTCACTTTGATTTTCCATTCATTCGGTCTTTTTAACAAGCCTCTGGAGATCGTCACAAGCACACAAACTACAACTGATAGCACCGTTACTTTGAATTTCCAGACCTTTTTTTTATTCTCTGGCAAGGTCCCATCTTTTCTTCTATCTATCAGTTTTCTTTTATTTTCACTTTGTGGTCTGCTGGAATAGCAAAATTCTCTAGATTTAAGTATTTTTTTTGTTGATTCACACTATGTATGGATTTTTGCCCTAGATTACGTAATCCCTTTGTATCTTAAAATTTCAGAGAATTTTACGAGTTTCAGAAACAGATTCTGGTTTGCGCATATACTCCTTGTTAATATGGTCAAAATTAAATATTTTGTAAAATTCTCAGTGGATCACTTTTCATACTCAGTCATTTCTAGTCTTGTGTTTCTTTTGTGCCTGTTTGCTGCATTCGCGTATGTGATTAATTGTTTTATCTCATTCTCCACATTACCTACACTTGATATTCTGTTGTGTCAATACACAACAATTTTCCCTTTGATATAATTGTTTCTGATGACATTATCTTGTGATGGTATGGACGGAGATTCGATTTCATTCTTGAGGTCACTCATTCCTAGCCAAATATAAGTTTTCTCTAGTGTTATCGCTTCAGTTTTTCACTTGAAATATTCATAGAGTGGCTTTTCTTTCTATTTCTGTTTTCTAGTTTTTGTTGTTTATCCTTATGTTGTCATTGAGCAAACTGGCTGCAGCAATTAGTCTTTTTTTTCTCTTTTTAGCGAATTTCTTGAGTCTTTGAATTGATGAATCAACACAATCCTCTATACAGGTGAGTTATCTATAACCTTTTCTTGACATATCTGGCTATATCATCTCTCGAGGGTAAGGCTTGCTATATCAAAATAAATTTCCCTAGTTCATCTCTTGCGGATTTTTAAAAAATAGTTAAGAGTATCTTAAAAGGGGTCTGTCAAGGTGCTTATTCTTTTGATGATATTTTTACTGCAGAAATTATAAGATTCTTACTCTTTCTTTCATCTCTGTTTCTTTAATGGTATCCGCTCTCAATATATTGCCTAGTCGACTAGAGCAGTAGAACACAAAGACTGCCTCTCTTCTGGAACTTTGGGGAGTGTAGAATATCCATTCATTGCCATTATTCCCAGGTCGACTCTGTCTCAGAGTGGTAGTACCTGGTAGGGTCCTATCTATGGCTCAAATAGAACTAAACTGTGTACTTATGTTACACTAAATTGTTTGAATTAGAACTGTTTTTGACATTGAATCTGTGTACTTACGCTAAATTGAAGCTAACTCTGTGTAAACAAAAAAAGCTATACTCATACTAAACTGAATTGTTTGAAATAGAAGTGGTTTTTAACATTGAAACAAGCAAGGTTATAGTGCTTTCCAAAGGCCTAGGAGACCGGATTTCAATCCCAGGTCGAGTCATATAAAAGACTCAAAAAATGGTACTTGATACTTCCTTAACACTCAGCATTATAAGGAATGGATCAAGGGTACAAAGGAGCAATCCAGGGAAAAGTGTAGCGCCATTCCCTACGCTTTGGTGTCGTAGCTATTGAAAAAGGAGCTTTCGGATCACCTTCGACGATGGTCGCCATCTTACTAATGCTAAAGGAAATTGTTTGAAATAATACTGTTTATATGTATAAGAATGGATTTGGCATTTTCCGCCTAGTTTTAGCTTTTTTGAGGATATGCTGGTTAATACAGTACATCATTTGTGCTTTTGTTCCCTTCCGTAAATAGTTTGTGGCTTACTAGAGAGTAGGAGATTCTTTCTTTGTGCAGTGAGGTTTTTCCCCATCATAAGTACACACGTTATTGGTCTATAGTTGCTGGGGATAATTTTCCTCTTTCTCATTTTTTGGGCACTCTTGCTTCCACTATGTATTTACTCGGTTGATGACCTAATGTGTCTTGGATGGACGTGATTTCCTAAAAGCAGAATCCACGTATGGCAAAATGACTTGGTGTTTTCTAATTTTGTATTTTCTTGTGCGTTGCTGGCAGTGAGTTCAGGTGTATGTTTGCCTCGGCTACTTCTTCAACTTCTTGCAATTATCTTTTAATGTTATTAATTCATTTAGGCTTTCTGTAATTTCCTTTCTGTTTCTATTTCTTGTTCTGTATCCTTTGTATCTGGTTGCTCATTTGTTCTTTGTGTTCCCCCACCGATTTGTTGATAGAATTTCATTTTGATATTTTGGAAGTTCAATTCTTTTCTTGAATTGCTTGATTCTGCTTTGATATCTTTGGAGTCTCATTTCTTTCACCTATATCTTTTTCATTTGTTTTTTTCCAGTTGTATTGACCGTCTTGTCTGCTGTTTTTTTTCCCCTGTCTTTCCATTCCTCTGTGTCCTTATGTATTTTTCTTCCTTACTACTTTCGCTTCTGCTTGCTATTTCTTTATTTGTCCTTCTTGTTTCATTTGTTATCCAGGTTTTGCATTTCTGTTCGGATTTCTTTGGGTAATAACAATTTTATCGATGATTACTTTTGCTACGGTATAAAGCAGAGCAAAAGTAAGTCAGTAAAGTTGGCGACCCAAAAGCTCCCTTTTCAATAGCTACTACATCCAGGTGTCGGGATGGGCGCTACTTCTTTTCCTGGATTGCTCCACTTTACCTTTGATATGAACCTTATATTGCTAAGAGTTAAGCAAGGGGGTATCAAGTACCATTTTTAAAGTCTTTGGTATGATGCGACCTGGTATTGAATCCCGGTCTCCCGGACCATTGGCGAACACTCTAACCACTAGGCATTGCAAAAGTAATAAGAGATAAAATGATCTAATTTATATTAGATCGTTTAGTTTTCTGATTGTATCCGTTGGAATATTTTTTAAAACGATCTAACTTATATCAGATATTTCTTTTAATTTTCAAAACAATCTAATTTATATTAGATTTAAAATATTTTTAATTCGATTTAATTTAAAACGATCTAATTTAAGATAGTTTTTAATTAATTTTTTAAATCTATATTAGATTTAAAGTGATCTTTTAAAACGATCTAATTTAAAACGATCTAATTTAAAATAAGTTTTGAAAACGATTTAATTTACATTAGATTGTGATTGCATCCGTTGGAACAATTTTAACAAATTTTTCACCTTTTTGTTTTTTACCATGATTTTTTCCTGTCCAGATTCTTTAAAAATAGTAATGCCATCTTTTAGGTCGTGATTTTAATAATCAACTCGACATTGTGTCTTTCTTTTTATGTTATTGTTATATTGTGTTCCGTGATATTTTTTTTAATTTTCTAAATTTTGTGTTTCAGGATATAAGGATAGAAAGTTTTCACCAGTTTTCTTGGACTCATCATGTGATCTATTTTTAATCTAAACTGTGGTTTATCTAATCTATAGGGTGATCTTTATAATCTATACGATAATCTGTAGAACTTATACGGTGATAAATATAATCTTGATTCTTCCAATAATCACCTGTTCTCTCTGTATCTTTTCCAGCTTATTGGGGACAATGATTGTCATTACTGTCTTCTTAATGTTCTACAGATTTTTCAGCTCTCTGCTAATGTCTAGGTATTTGTTCAGCTTTTTTACCTTCTTTCACCTTTACACTGTTATCCGATGAAACGGCAAAATCCACAAGATAAGTTTTTTCTTCTAGTTACTAAATACTACGTCTGGTCTTCTGGCGTGGATTTCAGTCTCAAACTCTCCGAGAACTTTATTTTTCATTTTCCAAAACAGATTCTCGTTTACGTATAGGGTGTGTCAGTAAGGTGATATTTCGGTTTCTTGCACAGTTCTCAGTGGATCTCATTCTCGGTCTTTGAAGATCTCTCCAAAGGCACCAGCTAAAATTATTTACTTCTTCTGAGATGAAATTCTAATGTGTGGATATACATACAGTGCTGCATCTCTTGGGGTACAAGAAGCCATAATCTTGTCCAAGAACATCCATGTCTGTTGTCAGGTATCCAACTGTCCGGCTGAGTTTAACAGATATATATTCGAAATCTCTATTATAAAAATATCTCCTCAAAAAGAAGTTTAAAATTGTACAGGTATGCATATTCTGGTAATACCATTTGTCTTATTAAAAGCGTGCAGATATACTAATTTCTTAATCTCTTTATCCCTCTTCCAGCTATGTGTTGAATAGTACCACTACTGTTCTTCTAGAAGAATGGCTTTGGCCATTGAGGTTCATGTGTCATTAAACAAAGAAACCAAACCAAACCAAACCAAACCAAACAAAACAAAACTGATATTCTAATTTCCATATAATCATTGAAAAATTATAGTGATCGGGATGAACATGATCACTGTACACACGATATCGAATCAACGTTGTCATTATCATTTCATAAGAAATAGAATTGCGTTATTTTTAAGTTCAAACATTTTCACACTATTGCTCAAGCGATTAACTCACTACTATGTGTCATTTTTGCTGTGTTTCACTGACATATATTTAAAAAAATAGAATCGGATCATTATCGTTGTGATATCAAACTAAAAGGTGGCCAGCTCAGTTGGCGTCTGTTTGTCACTCCCAGTATACTCTCTCTCTCCTTATGTGGCAATTACGAAACCCAAGGAAATTTGATCTTGACCCAATGAAGTCAGGCCAAACGCTGATCGACAATATATGACTTATTTCGCAACATTTATTTTGAATGAGGACGGTAAGCCGGAGATGAAGATATCTGGATGGTTGGTTTGTTGTGGAGGATAGAAGGTTGATAGCAGAATGTGGAGGTTACGGAGAAGTGCGATCAGTGGTGAGAAACCAAGTGTGGCCAAGCGAGCAAGTGGTGGTCTAATGTTGATATAAGAGGATTAAAATGTTACCGAGAGGAGACAGACAGTTGGCAGTGAAACGTAATTTCGGTTTGATTGCAAATTCGCATTTAACAAGAAAAGGAAAAAAAAACATTATTGCTCCTTTGCTATTCCAGCGGACCACAGAGTGAAAATGAAAGAAAGCTAAATGAGAGGTAAGTACTTTTTCTGGACCAATAACGGAAAAAGCTGAAAAAACATGAAGGTGACATGATGCAGTCGGCTGGGGTTGCAGTATACATCGACTGCATCTCTGGAGACGGGTAAGACTCACCCAACGATGGTCCTGTTTATGACATTAAACAATCTGATGGTGAGGTTCCAGTAATGCTGAAGCTTTGGGGAGGGCAGAGTACCCCTTCTTTGCCATCGCTTCCATGTCCACTCTGACCCGGAGTGGTAACACCTGAAAAGGTCCTACCTAAGGGTCAAATAAGACTAAACTGTGCACCCATGCTGAACTTAATTATTTGAAATAGAATTGTATATATTTATTAAAAAGTGATTTGGCATTAAATAACCTACAATGGTTTATATGCTATAAAGCCAAACCAAACTATGAAGGTGACAGTGATACCAATTGTGGTTGGTGCACTCGGAACGGTTCCAAGAGGTTCGGAAAAAATGAAAGAACTGGAAATCAGAGAAAGAAAGAAAACTATATGTTGTGGGAACCTTACCCATCTTACTATAATGGACTCTTCTCACCGTTATTAGTATACAGATTTCGTTGCCAGAAGGGCAGATCACTATCGGTGTTATACGAACAGTACGAGACTTCTTACCTTTTCTATGTAACTCTATCTTTCTTGTGTAATATAATCTGTTATCTAATATCCGTGTTTGCGTTTTCATTAGTGACCCTTTCCGAGGCCACAACAGTATACAAACGACAGCATTGTTAAGATCGGTTAGAATACTTAAAAGAGTCGGGGAGACATAAGGAGACTTGCTGTTACTCAGCCCCGAGTGGAAAACCATCAGATGACGCTGGTTTGAAAAACTCTGAAAGAGCAAAATAATATGGATGATATCAAGATAGTTGCCAAAAAAAAAAAAAAAAAAAGAAAGGAAAAAGAACAAGTCACTCTCACGCAAACGATAAGAATATATGACATAGGAATTTAATTAGAGTTTGAAAAACGTATGTTGATAATGACAAGTAGGAAAAAAGAAGAAACGGAAAAGGATAGAACAACCATTACTGTAAGATCCTCTGGTTGATTTTTAAAATAGACAAAACAAAAACTGAAACAGATTAATCAAAGGACAAAGAAACTGATGACAATGATGCTCAATCCAAGAGATAAAATAGACAGGCAAATGAAAAGAAAAAGGAAGACAATTCGCCTGTATTGAAGATTGCTTATATGCGACAATTGACAGACTCAATAAATATACAGAAAGAAGCAAAGAAAAACTCAATAAAGAAGCCCGTAACAGAAAGGACAAACAGTAAAAAAATATAGAAAAAAAATGGGATGGAAAACAACTGAATGGATAATTTAAACGTTAAACAAAGCAAAAAAAAAAAAAAAATACAATACCAGCTGCATATGACTAAAAAAAAGGGAGCATCAAGTGAAAAACAGAATTTTTTCAAAAAGCAACCCAAAATAATGCACGAAAGACCAATTGAATCAAAGCGAAAATTAAAATACGCAACAGAATTGCATAAAATAGAGAAACTGAATCTCTTCAAATTGCATGTGAAAATAATGCATAAAAGACCAATTTTATAAAAAGCGAAAATTGAAATCCACAACAGAATAGCTAGATTTGATATTGTGGTAACAGAATTGAAATAGTTAATCACAAAATAAGCGAATGCAGTAAACTGGTACAAAAGAAATACAAGCGTATGTATGACTGAGTGGGAAAGGTGATTTACTGAGAATTTTGCAAGAGATTAAAATTTGACTGTTGTAACAACTAATATATGCACAAATCAGAATCCTACAAAAGGAGGATAGAATTACCCGTGATTTCGAGATATAAACGGGTCACTTAAACCCGACCAGAAGACTAGATCTAATGTTAAGTAATAAGAATAACAAAAAAAAGCTTCTCATCTTGTGGATTTTGCTATTCCAACGGAGCTGAGAGTAAAGATGAAAGAAAGCAAAAAAGAGAAGCCAGCACTTAAGACCTTGTCAGAAAGTTGGCAAAGCTTTGGAGCCTGAAGATGATACTATTTGGAGTTGGTGTGTTTGTAATGGTCCCACAAGGGTTTAGAAAAGAGGCTGGAAAAATAGAGACTTTAGAGACTAGACTATATCATTATTAAAAAGATTCCTGAAGATTTGAGGATACCTACTGTCACCCGAAATCCTGTAAAAACCACCAGTTAAAACTTGCGAGGAGGGAAATAATACTTGTAATTATTAGCTAAGCAAAAGTTATGTGTTACAGAGATGAAACAGTTATTATTAAGAATAAAAATAGTTAGAATAATCCAGACTATAAAGAAAAAGTGAAGTTATAAGTGAACTTAGAAAATGGCCAAAAATAAAAGGAATACAAGAGTAGGTATGATTGGGTGATAAAAGTGAGTGACTGGGAATTGTGCATAATACTCGCGTTTGACCAGAATTGAAGATTGCGTGGATGCAGCAATTTATGGACTCTAAGAAAAGCGCAGAAATTTTTTACGGCCGCCAGTAACATCAATATTAACAGAAATAAATTAAGAAAACACAGAAAAACAACAATCATAAAATCGAAGACGAAGAAAAACAACTGTTCGCAAGCGATAAACTGAAGAAATTTTACATGAGATGACCGGTACATGGCTAAAAACGAGAAACGTTAATGATTTGGTTTGGTTTAGTTTGGTTTTATTAGCATACCAACCATTTTAAGTTATTTAATGCCAAATCCATTTTATACATATAAACAGTTATATTTCAACCAATTCAGTTTAGTATAACTATAGTTTTTGTTTACACTAAGTTAAATGTCAAAACAGTTCTATTTCAAACAATTCAGTTTAGCATACAAAAGCAGTTCCATATCAAGCAATTAAATCTAGCATAAGTACGCAGTTTAAATCTCAAAACAGTTCTATATCAAGCAATTTAGTTTAGCATAAGTACACTGTTTAGTTCTATTTGACCCATAGATAGAACCCTATCAAATGCTACCTCTCCGGGACAATGTGAACCTGGCAGCGATGGCAAAGAAGGGGTACTTAACATTCCCAATAGCTCCAGCATTAAAGGAACCTCACCATCAGATTATTCAGTGTTATATCCAGGACGCTCGTTTTGAGTGGGTGTCTTACCCCTCTGCAGAGAAGCAGTCGGTGTATTCTACAGCCTCAGCCGACTGGGCAAAAACCTACTTAAAAAAATTATTACTAATAGCACAAAATAATAACTTAAAACTAATTATGTAAAAACAAAAATCGATGATACGCAGAAGAATAGCAAATGTAGGTGAGAAAGAGAGAGAGAGGGGGAGAGAGGGAGAGGGGATAGGGGGATGGACGGGGAGAGAGATGGATGGAGAGAGAGGAAGAGAGAGAGGTGGGGAGAGAGGGGAGAGAGAGAAGGGTGGAGGGAGAGACTACGGTCGCCAACTTACTATATTTTCACTCACATACCCTGTATGACAAATTCTTTTTTTTTTTCTAAATAAAAACTAAGTCTGTTTCTTTAGCAGAGATTTGGCGAGCTATTTGAATCTTCTTGAGAATTTCTCAAGAATTTTACGAATTTCATTTTCAAAGATAGTTTCTGGTTAATGCTACGTGCATTTACCATATGTAAGTATGGTGAATTATTATACTGCTTGCGAGTTTTCTACACCTGCGTAGACTGAGGTTCTTTCGTTGGAATCTGAATGGCAGTAAGTCTTTTCTGATCTCCATAACTCTGTCTAATCTCAACAATGCTATTGTCTGGATGGTCTCGATTCTTCTTCTGATTTCCATGTCTTTCATTCTTTTTTCAAAGTCTTTGGGGAACGTCCTTAGCGTACTAACAATAAGTGGTATCAATATCACCCTCTTGTTCCTTAGTTTTTCTAGTTCCCTGGTCAGGTCTAAGTACTCTTTTTTCACTTTCTTTTATTTTCTCGTCGAGATCCGCTGGAACGGCAAAATCCACAAGACGTAACTTCTATTTTTTGTTTATTAACTTAAGGTCTGGTCTTCTGGCCGAGAATAGGTAATCTGTTTGTATCTCAAAATCGTAGAGAATTTTATCTGTCTCATTCTTTAGGACAAATTCTGTTTTGTTCATATATCTTTTGGTAGTATGATCAAAATTTAATCTCTTGCACAATTCCTAGTGGATCATCTTTTCCACACAATCGTGCTTGGCCTTATTCTGCTTTTATTCTAGTTTTCTGCATTCGGTTATTATATGATGAATCGTTTAATCTCTTTCTTCCCATAGCGTACATTTGCTAACCAGTTGCGCATTATCGATTTTCACTTTAACATCATCATCATCATCATCATGTCGCACTATCAGCATAGATATTTCTGACCCTCTCTCGCCATTGTCCATTGCTTCCAGCAGGTCCTCAAGGTTACATCTCGTATCGGCACAGAGCTGCAGTATGTAGGTTCGAGGTGGACGTCCTGCTTTTGCTCGTCCATGTGAAGGGGTCCACAGGAGTACATTACTTATGAGCTCGTCCCTTCTTCTCCAACAGTATCCCGCATGTCTGGTTCGTCTATCTTTGATAATTTTCGAGATGGTTGGTTGGTGGTCGTACAGCTGTTGCTTTGTATTCTTTTATTGACAAACATTATTATTGTTACTCCTTTAAGGCTTTTTCACACCAGCGTTAGCTGATGGTTCCCATAGGAGTTTGAGTGACAGCAAGTCTCTTCAAGTTCCCAGGACTCTTCTTAGTATTCTGGTTGATCTTAATAATACTGCGGTTTGGATGGTCTTCGCTTTTCCTCTTATTTCCAAGTATTCGAATCCCTTTACCAGTCATTTGAAGATTGTTCCTAGCGCACCAATTACAATTGGCATTACCGTCACCTTCGTGTTCCAAATCTTTTAGTTCTTTCACAAGTTCAAGGTATTTTTTTCTCTTTTCGCTTTCTTTTAATCTTACTCTGTGGTCTGCCGAGACGGCACAGTCCACTTTTCGGTGTGTTCTCTTTTATTCGTTGTTGACTATCTCCAGGTCTGGTTGTCTGACCAAATTAGGTGATCTCTTTGTATCTCAAAATTCCAAAAAGTTTGTGCGTCTCATTCTCCAGGAAAGACACTGGGTTATGGTAATTTACTAAGCTTTTTGCTTAGATGTGGCACAAGGCCATATGAAAGGATCACCCAATGAGACTCGAAAGACACTGGGTTATGCATATATCATTTATTCATATTGTCAAATTTAAACTTCTTGCACAATTACCAGAGGATCACATTCTCTACCAATCATGTTTAGTCTTATACTCTTTTTGTGCTCATTTGCTGCATTCGCTTATGTATTTTCTCTTTGATATAATTGCTATTTATAGAGTTTTTGTGCTGCTATTTGAAGGGTTTTAGTTTCTTTTTTAAGGTTTCCCTTTTTTAGCCATGTCCTCGTCTTCTCGTGTAAGACTTCACTTATTTGTGGAAATATCCATACCGTAGCTTGTTTTCTACTTTTGTTTCTAGTTATTATATTTACCAACACCTCCGCTCGGGCAGGATATGACACAAGGTCAATTTTTAAGCGAAGTTTAACAGGTTTGAATTCAGAGTTTTCCTTCTCACAGCCAAGGCTGAAGAACCTAGTCTGCCCTACTATTTACCCATAGCTGGAGGGAGAATCATCGGATTCATACCTTTCCCAAGGGTATTAGTGCTATGTGAAATGCAATTTGTCTCGTCCAGGATTTGAACTCGTGTCGCCGTGTCCATTTCCTGTGAGGATAACCATTACACCACGGACACCTCCTTTTATTTTGTTTCTAGTTATTGTTGATCTATTGATCCTCATGTTGTTTGTTTTGTTTCTGGTCGCTGTAATTAGTCTTTCTTTTCTCCTTTTTATGTAGGCTCTAGTCGTTATATCGTAGCATTGACACAATTTTCAATGCGGGCTTGTCCTCTTCCTCCTTCTTTTCTAGACACATATCGTCCGTTTTTGTCATCTCTGGGATGTAAGGCCTTATGTAAATTCATTAGTTTTCTTATTCTATAGTCAATTTATCTATGTTCTTCCCTCGTCCACTTCAAGAATGGTCCTTGAAATATTTTTTTCGCAGGGAACGTGGGGCATTAAATTAATGGCACGAATCAATAAATTCTATTTGTTTTTCAGTTAAACTCTCCGATAATTTATTTAGGGGGATTGTAAAAGTCTCATAAAACAAAACTATAGTTTTTTTTTTTTGAAGGCATTGGAAAATGCATTAAGATCAAGGCAAAATTATATCTAAAAGAAGGAGGAGTCATTCTAGTGTCGGGACTGAAACGTTCTATCCCATCTGGGACAGTAGACACAATAAATAAATAACTTGAACAGCTTTTGGGATTATTAATTCGACGGACCAAATGGAGTAAAAGCAGTTGGAATTACTAATCTGACCGACGAAATAGATTAGAAGCTGTTGGAATTATTAACCCAACTGACCAAAATAGACTTTTGAAATTATTTTGCCGATGGGCCAAATAGATTAAAAACTTTTGGAATTATTAGCCCGATTGTCCAAATTGATTAGAAGCTTTTGGAATTATTAGCCCGATGGACCAAATAGATTATAATCTTTTGGTATTATTAAACCGATAAGCCAAATCGATTAGAAGCTGTTGGAATTATTAGCCAGACGGACCACTTAGAATGAGCTGCAGCTGTACTTTTTACGGAATTAGCATTGACTTCTCAACAGGATTAAAAGACAGTTTATTACCACCTACTTACTCATTACTGAATCTCGAAGATGTTTTTCCTAAACTTAACGATGGGATTTTTTTTCAAAATTAGATCTTTTCGAAACGTGTCGACAGATTGAAGTAGGAAAAGGATACCAACATTTATTAAACAAAATATCCGAAAGTGATTGCATAATTTTAATTGACTAGCCTATAGGGTCAAATTAACATCAAGGATTTTTCAGCAAATAATGGATACTACGTTTTCTGGACAAAATTATGCTTTTGCCTAATTATACCACATTTTGAACACCCAAAAGAAGTTTGCACACGACCTGAAAACGTCGGATTAAAATTAAGTCAAAAAATGTGCGTTTTTGATGACTAGTATCAAATATCTTGGACAAGTAAGCATTTCAAAGGGACACCAACCTGACCCATGAAGATTTAAGTCTATTAGAGAAATGTCAGCACCAGTTAAGGTAAAAAATACAATCTTTTTTAAGACCTGTAAATTACTATATTTGTATACCTAAAATGTATAAATTTCGTAGACCATTAGATACATTCTTTAAAAGATGCAAAGTGGAATTGGTTTGTAGAATGCCAAAATATTTCGATTACAAATTAGACATTATCATTGCTGCAAACGCTAGTTATTACGGAATCGGAGCTGTCATTTTAAACAAATTTAAAAGATGGAAAGACAAAAGCGATTGCTCATACTTCAAGAATTCTCATTCCAGCGGGAAGGAGTTACAGTCAAATCGAGAAGGAGGCACTTGCAATCATTTTCGCTGTGAAAAATTCGATAGATTTATTCACAGTAGAATTCTTTTTTTTTTTTTTTTAATTACAAACCGACCATCTTTAGGCCGAAAAAAAGGGATCCCAACGTTCGCTGTAAACAGTCTACAATAGTGGGCTACCATTTTATTGAATTAATATTTCAAAATGGAATTTGCATTTTCGACCAAATTAGGGCATGTTGATTGATTGCCCCGGCTAATTCCTAAATCTAAAGACCCTCTTAAGGATATGGTAATTGCTGCGTCTTGTTTCGAAGAATTTATAAAAATATTTCTAGCAAAAACATTACAGAATTACCAATCATGAAAAAAGAAATTAAAAAATACAAATTAAAAAAAAAATTTAAAGATCATAAGCTATGTGAAAAATGGTGATAAAAATAAAATTCCACAATTTAGAGGAAAAAAAATCTTTATTCTGTTTGTGAGGGCCTATTAATATATGCAGACCGCGTAGTAATCCCGGAGTTACTATTGGGTAAATATTGAAGGCAATTTCACGCTGGTTATCAGGGAATTTCGTGGATGAAATCATTAATGTGAAGTTTCGTATATTGAGCAAAAATGGACCAAGACAGAAGATTCAGTAAAACCATTCCGTAACTGTGCGTTCGCAGCAAAGGCACCGCCCATTCAAGCAGAACCTTGACCTAAAACGAATAAACTATGGTTGAAGTTACACCTCGATTATGCTGTGCAAATTAAGGAACCCTACTAATTCGCAATAGTAGACAGTCATACCAAATGGCCTGAAATTAATCAGTGTAAAAACGTCACATCAACTAACAGTATAAATTTCCTACAAGAACTATTCGCAAAGTATGGAACACCAGACACAGTGGTATCGGATAATGTCAGTCTATACACGTCGAATTTGTGTTAGTCTGGTTTAGTTTTATAGCATAACAACCATTGCAGATTATTTAATGCCAAAACCATATATATATATATATATATATATATATATATATATATATATATATATATATATAAACAATTTAATTTCTAAAAATTTTGTTTAGCATAAGTACACGGTTTAAAATGTCAAAAACACTTCTATTTCAAGCTATTCTGTTTAGCCAAAAAATTCAAATGGTTCCAAGTATTGCTATGTATTACTAACAATTCAACTGAACATCAGTCATTTACTCATACACAGTTAAATGTAAAAACAATTAAGTTTAGCATTAGTACGCTGTTTAATTGTTGTTACATACAGATATCCGGATGTGTATGAAACGTACATAGAATGTTCATAACATATATACATAGAACATAGGAATCCTGAAACACGAAAAACACAAGTGGTAGTTAAACCAGTTACACCGGAGATACTGTACTGAAGGACCGCCCACATCTAAAATATCACCGTTTGAACTACTATGTGAGAGATTTCACTCGATTTCGGGCAGACCACCTGGCATTCATGGTGGGTGGTTATAATTGTCCGAGAAAGCTAAGTCTCTGGGATTCATCCACCCTTGATTTACCTGCCTCACAGATTTGAGTTAATTACTCAGTTTCTGAGGCACCCCAATAGGGGCATGCCGACGGGGCCAGGTATTTTTGTACCTGTCGCACATAAGTCTTGATTTTTGCGCGTTACCCACTATAAAATGGCCTTGTGCCAGATTCTGGCTTGGTAGGATGTCTGATACATGCCAACATTTCAGCTACCCGGGCCGACTGTGGATAATAGACTATAAGGGGATGGGCTGTGGAGGTGTCACTCTTTTAGTGGGATTGAAATGTGTTCGTCATTGCCATAAATAGCGGAAGTAACAATTAAGAGTATTATTTGTGTGAGTGTTTTTTCCAGTTTCTTTACACTTGACTCAGTATTTGTCAAACGATGCCTAGAGCGGATTTACCTTTTTCGACGGAGTAGACCATATTTTTTCATGACAAGCGAGGAATTATTTGCCTTCTTTACTGCGACCTTTTACAGAAGACCGGACTAAGTTTTCATGCTTACATCTGGATATAAGAAAAATACACTCTCAGTAATTATTTATTTTTTCGTCTCTTTATTGCAAGCCAGAGTAGGGGCTTGGTCCTAAAGTCCCTTTTTGTAACCCACGAGAAAGAGGTTCAAGATAAAAACAAACAAACAAACAATAGAAAAGACACAAACGAACAATAGAAAAATCAAACAACGCACCCGAAAACTAGACAAGTAGGAGTTCCCCTTATGTATGGAACGTCTTTCGTCAAAAGTTGCGGTCAACGTCGATGAATTGGTTCAACGGGCAAAAGCTATATCCCACCACTTGACAGAGAAAGGCCTTTCGCTCATTTTGGAGCAAATCAGCTAACCAACCGAAAAAAGCAATGTCGCTCTTTGTAGGTGACAAATGAACAAAAAGGATTGTTACAGCACCATAAAGAGATGGGCTGTAGATCCGTAAACTAGTGTGTCGGTGTCCTAACTCCTTTCATGCTCAGTCAAGGCTCCCAACATCTGTAATCAAGATTAAAGGTTCTTAAGTTTGAATGCTCGCGGACTGTGAGTTTCCTCGAAGACGTTCAACTTCTTCTTTAGTCCTAACTCTGCTCTAATATTACAACATATTATTTTTTTTAAAGTTAACGCATTTTATCAAAATGTCTACCATTTAAAAGGCTGTACAAAGTAAAAGCCTGGCTGCCCTAAAATTAGTCTTTGACTAGAAGCAGATTGGCTGTAGCTTAAATTACTTCTAACCCTGAACTATTGAGAAAATATGCAGCCAGTTAGTAATATCTAATAATTATCTAATTAGCGACTATAATTAAAAATCAATTACTATTTTTTATTGATCGAAAAATAACTAAAACTTATGACATCAAAACAGATACTGTAATGATTCATTGATAAGCTGATTTTAACAGCATGTCAACACGTTTAGGGTTATATTATGTCTAGAGTCGCACTAAACGTTCATATTTACATTTTTCATTTACATTTATCATGAAGTTGTTTCTTGAGAGTTTTTTGGCGGAGTTGGGGGTTTCTTAGCCCTCGGAAGGGGATATATTTTTAGCCCCAACGACACCGCAGGCAGATGGAACAAGTTAGTTGCGCAGAAGCTTTTGAAATTAGAACATTAATTGAAAATCTAGGATTATTCTAATTAATATTAAATATAACAAAATATTATTATTGAGCTTTTTATTATAATTTGTTGTTCCTTAATTTTATTGTACTATATAACACAAAATTATTGTCGAAAATTATTGTGATCATTCAGACCCCTTTAATGTAATTTATTTTCTTTCTTTTATTTACATGCACTATTTATAATGACACAGTTTCTAGTTGAAGAAAGAAAGTTCCCAAACAACTTAAGTTTGCCGCCTCTTTCCTACAAATTTTGTTATCGTTTTAAAAAGAACATTTCGTTGTATCTGATAAAGTTGTAGAAATAAAACATGTTGCATAAATTATTTTTTTTCAGCTACTTGATGTTGTCGTCATATTTCTTAACCCTATTTTATTATTGTTATCATCAATAGTTTTATTTCATCGTATTATTTTTTGCTTTTTATCACTTGACTCTGGCAGCCATTAAGCAAAGGCTTAGAATACTCCTGCAGTATCTCCAGTAGATGGGTAAGAGACCCCCCCACTTCCCTGAAAAGGAGTGTCTTAATATGACACTAAACTGTTGCATGGTGAGTTTCCAGTTTAAAAGCTCTGGGGAGTGAAGTGTTACCATGTTGTTGCTATTACAACAAGGTCCACACTGACTCGAAAGGATTAGTTTGGTTTGTTTTTTAAGGCATATCAACCATTCTTGGTTATTTAATACCAAATCCTGTTCACACACACACACACACACACACACACACACACACACACACACACATATATATATATATATATATATATATATATATATATATATATATAATCTGTAAGCATATTTTGTAGATAACATTCTTAACTGAACCTGAGCACCTTTTGCTTTCAGTTAAATGGTTTCAAGTATTGCTATATAACAGTCATAATTTAACGTAAGACATTTATTTGCATACAGTTGGTTCAATTTGATCCATAGATAGGACCCTATCAGGTTATATCATACTGGGTCAGAGTGGACCAGGCAGCAATGGCAATAAATTGTTACTCCACATTCCCTAAATCTTCAAGGCTGGAGTCACGCCATGAGATAATTTAATGTCATATCCAGGATACACGTTGGGAGGTCTTACCTCTCTGCAGATATGCAGTCAGTGTATTCTACAGTCCCAGGGTTTGCGGAGGGTTTGTCCTATTTTAAAATCAAATAGATCCCTTTGGATTGGTTTGGTTGTGTTTTATGGAGTATCAAATCTTGTGGGTTGTTAAATGTCAAATATAATCAATTTTTGCTTTAATATTATTGATCCTTATGACATTATTTCGGGTTGCAATTAAGAGAGACTCAGTTTCGCTCTTGATGTTTCCCTTTCTTAGCCATATTCGTATCTTCTCTTATAATACATATTTTATAGATGATTTGTTAGTGAATAGTCTGTAGGTAATATAATTCTTAAATGATTTAGAGCTCACTTGTTTTCCCACATTTAAATGGTTTCAAGTGTAGTAAATGATTCAATAGTTCTATTTGATTAAAATGTTCTATTTGGCTAATAGATAGGACCCTAACAAATACTATCATTCTGGGTCAGAATGGACCTGGGAGTAATGGCGATGAACAGGTACTCAACATTCTCCAAAGCTCTAAAGCCTCACCATCAGATGGCTTCGCATCATATCCAAGACTCATGTAGGGCAGAAGTCAAATGAAAGATATGGTCGGTGTATTCTACTGCCCCAGCCGACTGGGCTTTGATCTCTTTGAAAAGTTTTTGTATTAGATAAGAACATTAGAAACTATGTAACAGTGTAAACAAAGTATTGTTATTAAAATGGAATAGTTATTAGAAGCTATAAAAATAAGTATAAATTATTATCATTACTTAAAGCTATTATTGTTTACTAAGGATTATCATTGGTTACTTAAAGATCATATAATTCCTTTAAAATCGACTGACTTCGGTATTAAATAACCAAACAAGAGCTGACCTGCGATGAAACCAATCAACCTAAAAGACTTTGGACTGATTCCATTTCATTGTTTCTATTAATCTATTTCTACTTTATTTTTGATTTATTTTTATTGAAATCTACTCATGAATTTTATTGTTAAATTTCTATTTTCTCCAAACAAGTAAGCAGTCTTTATTATTATTTTATCTCTCTGTGATTTTTTTCACACCAAAGTTAGGTGATGGTTTTTCCTTGGAGTTATAGTGACACCAAGTCTCCTCAAGTCTCCAGGACTCTTCTTAGTATTCTGACCGATCTTAATCTTTTGTGGATCGTTCCAAGTGCACCAACTACAATTAGTATCACCGTCACCTAGTTCCAGACCTTCTTTAGCTATCAAACAATATCCAGATATTTATACCTTTTTCACCTTTAATTTTACTTTGTGGTCTTCAAGGACAGCAAAGTTCGGCAGGTTCTCTCTTTTTTTTTTTTTTTTTTTTTTTTTTTTTTGTTGACAAGGTTTTTTTTGTTGACAAGTTTTGTTTGTCTTGCTGAGATTAGGCGATCCGTTTTTATCTCAAAATCCCAGAGAAGTTTGTGCGTCTCATTTTTTGGACGGATTCCGAATTGAACATATAGCACCTGTTCTTTTGGTCAAAGTTACATTTCTTTCGCAATTCCCAGAGGACCACTTCCCCTACCCAATCGTGTCTATTATTATTATTATTATCATAATTGCTTCTCCAACTTATTGTTTATTTTTTATGTCATTTTATTTAATTAATTGTTTATTATTGTTATCATCATTATTTTATACCGTGCGAAATTTTCTCACCAGCCGGTGCGCTTTCACAGGAGTCTAAGTGACTGCAAGTCTTTTCAGTACTTTTCTGAGTATTCTAACCTATCAAAACAATACTTTGGTTTGGATAGTCCTTTAAACATTTCTCTAAGCCTTTTGGAAACGTTCCAAGTGCACCAACTACAATTGATACTACCGTTTCTCTAATATTTCACTGCTTTCTTTTGTTCTCTGACAAGATCCAAGTATTTATCTATCAATCCTTTTTCTTTTATTTTCACTCTGAGTCCCACCGGATGCAATAATTTTTTTTTGCCAACTAACGTTAGGTCTGGTATTCTTGTTGTATACAAGGAAGAAAGACAACAATTCTGATATATAAAAATATTATTTTGCTTCTTTTCTTTTTTCTAGTGTACCACCAACGCAATTTACGTGGCATTTCTGCTAGGGAACAAACCGCATCCTGTTTACTTTAGGAAGCAAGTGCACTTCTCGTTATATTACTAACGCAACTTATGCAGCATTTCTGCTGGGGAATAACCCGCAACCTGTTTACTTTAGGAAACAGTGCACTTCCTGTTATGTCACCAACACAACTTATGCGGCATGTCAAAGGGATCTTCCAGCCAAATGCAACATTCTTGGGAAGATTTGTTTCTCAAAATCACCGAGAATCTTACGTGTCTCATTCTATAAGACAGATTGAATTTTATAGAAATAATATTTAGTAGTAGGGTCAAATTTCAATCTCCAACACAATTGCGAGAGGATCACCTTTCTCCCGTAGTCATACTTAGTCTCCTTCTTTTGTGCTAGTTTGTTGCATTCGCTTATTAAGAAATTAACCATCTCTACTTTTTTACACACTATTCTATTGGATGTTATTAATTTTCGCTTTGATAAAATCGGTTCTTATGACATTATTTTACGCTGCTATAAATGGCGATTCACTCTGGATTTTTCTCTTTCTTCATGTTTTCTCATGAGCAATCACGCCAGTTTGTCGCTTGAAATATCTGCGCAGTTGTTTTTCAGTATTCTTTCTTTGCTCTTTTTAGAATATTTCTTTTATGTTGGCCAGTTCTCTTCCTTCTTTTTGTCGCATTTTGAACCGCTGGACAAACAACGATTGACTCGTAGATATGTAAAAATATAACTTATTTTTTATTCTTCGACGGCGACGATTGTGTGTAGTAGGAATACAGTCAGAGAGATTTCGCACATATCTTTCTACTGTGGCGGGGAACCTTTTTGTGAAGTAGTGCTACGGCCGGAGAACACACACGAGGAGCTGACAGGGCTGCTTGAGTGACCAGGGGCCTCTCTGCTTCGCTTCAGTCCCAAATTACAGATCTTATATTGTTTTTTCAAGTCCCATATGGAAGTATGAACATCCTTTTCTCTTCACGTATTTTCTGTTTATGGCTGGTTATCAGAACTTACATACTTCCGTTTTTTCCGGTAATTTGTTGATCTTATCTGCGAACGGAAAAATCTGTTATTCTATACACAGGCAATGAATTAAATTTTTCTCTTTCCTGTGAAACAACATTGTTGATGTTATCTTGCGACCGCATTGAATCTGCTAAGTTCAACGTCGCCAGCTAAGCTAGTATATTACTTTTTGTCGATGTCATCCCGCGGCTCTCAAGCCTCGTTCATAGTCATCAATTTCCTTGAGGGATACAATCGCTTGATGAAGCATCAAATGTTGTACTATCACTTGGTCTTGCGCCAAATGTAACACTATGTTCAAGGCAACAATACGGGTACCAACGCCAAGTGTGATACGGTGATGCATGACAACATTTGTAGTACCAAATGTAATGATTATAATTGGTCTTTTCCTGGTAACGGCGTCAAACGGCTATAATTGTCACGGTACTTTTACTTTGGTATTATCCTATTAATGGCGCCAAATGCATTTCCAGGTAGTCTCTTTATCAATACTCTCTGTGTCAACGTTGTGTTTGAAAGATTCTCAGATAGGGAATGACATAATTCATCCTGAACTTCTTCTAATGGTCGGGGGGATTCGTTGGAATATCGTTACCTGGATGTGGGCAACTCAAAGACCAGAAGAATTCTCTGTCAACAATTAACAATTATTTTTTGGAACGTACTGGTGTCACAGGAATATGTCCTATATTTTTTATAGAATATTGTCGCTTTATTATCCAGATATTCTGTTCGATGTTCAGACTGCATACAGGAGCACGAGAGAAAAAATATCTGTCACAGAGACACAAAGAGACACTCCTCGATCCAATGGATGTCTAACCCCAACTGACAACTTCTTCATACTGACTTCAATTTCTAACTGACAACTTTTTCAGAAATCGCTAATTTTCGTATATCTAAATTCAGGATATTGTCTGTGAGATGTCATCTCTCTAAGTTATTGTATCATTTCACACGTGTTTTAATTTCTTCAAACAAACTTGTGACAAGACGAATCTATTTTGTTTACATTTGGCCTTCCTGTCCTGGTCACTAGTGCACTTGAACTTTTGAATTTCTTATATTTCCGCTCAAAGATTTTAGCTAACAGCTAACTGAAAAACTCGCGGCCCGACCAAACCAGTTTATAAAATAGTCAATACAATCAACTAGCACGGCTACTTGGTTATACTTGTCCTTTGAAAATTTATCTGATTTCTTACCTGATCCAATTTAAGAATAGTACTGAGTATCTTACAAGTGGAAGTTCTAAGGGTTTTACACCTTTGGTGAGATTTCTGCCGCAATCTTTGGTTTCGAGAAGGGTTCTTGTTCTTTTGAGTCACTCTTTCCTTTCCTTTTCTTTTTTCTTTGATATTGGTCTCTTTGGTGTCCGCTTCTAATATTCCCAAGTATTTGTAATGTTATTTTACTCCAAGCGTTCTGATACTTTCCTGAGTTTGCTGTTCTGTTCCTTCTGTTGCTTCTCTTTTCCCCTTTTTTTCATTATCAGCACATGTCAAAATGTTTTTGTTTTCTTTTTATCCGGTTATTAATTTGTGTGTTCTCCACCGCCTTGTTAGTGAAAATTTCCTTCATTGTTTTGAAAGGTTCTATTTAGTTTGTATTGCTTGCTACTGTCTCGGTATGATTTGAATGTTTTTCTTAATATCTTTTGATTTATTCTTTCCATTGGTATTGACAATCTTGTCAACTGTTGTCTTTTTCAGTAATTTCATTTCATTGTCTGCTTGTACATTTTTCCTTCCTTTCTACTTCCCCCTGTTCCTGCTATTTCTTTATTTGTACTTCATTTCTCATCCAGATTTTATATTTCTATTCGGATTCCTTAGGGGGATACCAATTATATCCCTGACAAGTTTTGCTTCTGTGAAAATAAGATCTTTTAGTTTCAGGGATATTGCCCGTTGGGATATATATTTTCAACAATTTATTAATCTTTTCGGCTTCTACCTTGACTTTGTCTGTTCTGAATCCTTTGGGATGGTAATGCAACCTTCTTTTCGGTCGGGATTTTTTTTATTAACTCTTCATTGTTTCTTTTTTACGTTATCATTGATGTTACAGAGCTGGGTTCCATTTTCATTATTTTTTTCTTTCAGCTTGTGCAGAGGTTTCTTCTGGAGCATATTCTTTTTCAACTTACCTGCCATTGTCCAGTCATCTGCAGCTGTAGAATACACCGATTGCTTCTCTGCAGAGGGGTAAGCCCCATTCACAACGCGTGTCCAGTGTATGACAATAAAAAATCTGATAGTGAAGATCCATTAATGCGGGAGCTATGAAGAATGCAGAGTACTCCTTCATTGCCATCGCTCCCAGGTCTACTCTGGTACGGAGTAGTGACATCTGACTGGGCCCTATGGGCCAAATAGAACTAAACTGCGTACTTACGTTAAACTGAATTATTTGAACTAGAACTGTTTCGACATATAACGCTGTGTAAACAAAAAGCCGTACTTATGCTAAACTGAGTTGTTTGCAACAGAACTGTTTTTATGTATAAAAATGGATTTGACATTGGTTTAGTTTCTTTGTTTAATGGCATACCAACTTTCGTAGGTTATTTAATGGCAAAGCCATCCTTCTAAAAGAACAGTACTCAAGTGGTTTAACCATATTATAGTAACATCAGTACGTTCCAAAAAATAATTGTTAATTGTTGACAGAGAATCCCCCCGGATAAGCGGGTTCACACCGTTTCCGAGAGTATTTATTCAAATATGAATGTAATAGTGTAACTAAAGCTCAAACTCGAGTATTGCGATTTTGCCGTCAAGTGGTTTAACCATTAAACCACGAGGGCAGTTCCCGGATTTGGTATTGAATAACCTAAAATGGTTGATATGTCATAAAATCAAACCAAACCAAACCAAACCAAAACAGAACAAAACAAATTTACCTGCTCCCATATTTCTAGTATCTTAAAGTCAGTAAACCAGCCTTTCTTTAAAATCAACCTTGTTTAATAGGCAGCTCTCTGCTTTGTATAACATTTAGCCGATTCTGACTAGTTTTCCGTCATTCTTTTCCTATACCTTTTTTTTATGTAGGATTGCTTTGAAAATAACAGTATTGTGTCCTGTAATCCATTTTTTTTCCTTTGTTGTCTCTCATATGTATTGTTGTTTTGCTCTTTGTTTGTGAACCTGAACTTAGAATAGCCAACATTCGTATGCGACATTATTATCATTATTATTATTATTATTATTATTACTTTTTCCCAACAGCGTTTGCTAATGGTCTTTCACCGAAGACTGAGTGACAACATATTTCCTTGTGTCTCAAAAATTCTTCTCGGTATTCTGTCTAATCCATACAATGCTGCAGGTTGAATTATCTCGATTCTTTCTCTGATTTCTTTTTTTTCTAGTCTCCATTCCAAGACTTTGTGGGCCGTTGCAAGTGCACCAAATACAATTGGTATCACCGTCCATCTTCATGCTTCACAGCTATTAATATTATTATTATATTACTCTTTTGAGAATTTTTTTTACACCAGCGTTAGCTGATGGTTTTTCACTGGAATCTGGGTGACAGCCATTCTCCTCAAGTCTCCAGGACTCTTCTTCATATTCTGGCCGATCTCAACAATGCTGTAGTCTAGATGGTCTCTACTTGTCCGCTTATTTGCAAGCCCTCCAGTGTCTATACCAATCCTTATTATTATTATTATTATTGCTGATGTTATTTCATCTTCAGTTTTATTTTCATTTTCTTACAATCCTTCGCCGGGTTTTTACTCTGGTAATGATTATATTTATTCTATGTATTTATGCTTTCTGTTGCCTCTTTTAGTTGATATTTTCAGTCACATTAATAGTACTCTCCTAAAAAGATGAGCAGTTCTGCAAAGTGCATTTTTTTTTTTGTATTTCATATTCCCTGAGATAGTCAAATATCTTAATATGTTTATCTTTCCGTTTCTTGATCATACCCAGGGATCCTACAATTACTGGCATTGTGTTACTTGAGAAGAGTTACATATTTCCAGTTTTTATTTCCAGATCATTGTATTAACATACTTTATCTATTGGCATTGACATATCAATTAGAAGTTATGCTTTTCTTTCGTAGTCCTTTACCAAATTTATAGTCTATTGCTTTTTATTTTTCTGTTTGGAGAATAAAATCCTTTAGAAAAGTATCTCCTTTTTTTTCGGTTATTAGTTCTTGTTGGTGTTTAGATTATTACTTTTATTATGATTATTTAACACATTTGAGAGTTTTTCGTACTAGCGTTAGCTAATGGCTTTCCACTAGAGGCCGAGTGACAGCAAGTCTCCTCAAGTCTCCTGGTCTCTTCTTAATATTCTAGCCAATCTTGATGATGCTGTAGTTTGAATGGTCTCCAGGTGTCCTCTTATTTCATAGTCTTTCAGTCCCAGTAGCAATCTTTTGGTGAGTGTTCCGAGAGCATTAATTACAATTGGTATCTCTGTCACTTTTATGTTCCATAGTTTTTTTTTCAGTTCTCTTGCAAAGTCAGGGTATTTATCTCTCGTTTCACCATCCTTCAGTTTCATCTTGTGGTTATCCAGAGCGGCAAATCCACTATTCAGTAGGTTCTCTTATTATTATTATTATTATTATTATTATTATTATTATTATTATTATTATTATTTACTCCTTTAGAGTTTTTCACATCAGTTTTAGCTGATGGTCTTTCACTGGAGCTTGTGTGCCATCAAGTCTCCTCAATCTCCAGGACTCTTCTCAGTATTCTGGCCGATCTCAACAATGCTGTAGTTTGGATGGTTTCCACTCGTCCTCCAACTTCCAAGCCCCCCAGTCCCTTTAATAGTCCTTTGGTTACTGTACCGAATCCACCAATCACGATTGGTATAATCGTCATCTTCATGTTCCATAGTTTTTTTTAATTCCCTAGCAAGGTCGAGGTACTTATCTTTCTTTTCACTTACTCAATCTTATTGTCCCTTTTTGTCATTTTTGATGTTCATTATGGCTTTTTATCAAAATACGGAGTCGATAGTGTCTTGATCATTACGAATATTTTATTACTAGTTTTAATCCATCTTTTTTTCACAAATCTCTGTGTGGGTGCCATCTTCAGATGGACCCGATGAGAGTCTTACATTACCGACCATCGAAAAAGGTCACATCGGCGTGTGGTATGTGTATTCAAATCTTTTCCTGATGTATTCGACGCATAGTTTCTGGTGGTTGCAAATAGACATTGTTCACTTTCAGGTAAAATTTCAAATGTTGATTTTTTTAAATTATTTGGGAGATGGCGTAACACAGTGTTTCTATCTTCTATTGTTGGATTATTTGGTATCAACCTTAAAAAAATTTCAGACTCAATAAACTAAGCATTTACGTTACATTCTTGGAAAACAAATCTTATTACTCAAAAAACACATGATTCCTGTAAGGCATTTAATGGGTCATTTCCTGTAAAGAATGGGCATCTTGATGGTGATCAATTTACCATTTAGAACTTAACTATTTTGGATTTGTGTCTTTGCTTTCTTTGTTTAATGGCATACCAATCACCGTGGGTTCTTTAATGCCAGGACCTTGTTGAAGAACACTAGTGGTTCTATTTAACTAACATTTGAAGGATAAGAGAGTTCATATTTTTTCAAAGGTATTAGTTCGATTAGAGCACAAACGGGGTTATTCTCGTGGTGTAATTGTTAAAGCGATAGACTGTGGAATCGTAGTGAGCGAGTTCGAACTCCAGTCGCGCTATTACATTCACTTTCGGAAAAATAACCTAGGGAAAGATTAGAAACCCCTTATCCTCCTATCTATGGGTTAAGTGGTACCACTACTGTTCTAGAAGGATGAATTTGGCATTAAATAACCTACAAAGGTTGATATGTCATTAAAAAAACAAACCTGGAGCTCGAACTCGCATACTTCGAGGTTACTATCCAATACTTTAATCATGACGCCATGGGAACTCCCTTTTTCTAGATTTAATATTGAACTGGATTATATAATGTTTATTGACTTGGGCATTGTTCCTGTCATTTTTTAGTTAACTGAGACTAAACCTTTTTCAGAAGTTTATTTTCTGTTTTACCGTTTGATATGTCACATCTTCCAAAACCTAGTTTCGTTTATTCAGCTTTGCCCCTTACTGAACAGTACTTGATAAATATCAATCATCATAGAAACTTATCGCTATCAAAGGATATGCAGTTCTCTCTTAAACGTTTTCAAATATGAGCGGCGTTCGCACAATAGCGAATTGAATCCAAAGTTCCTATACCCAATGTCGAACCTCACCGACCTGACATGGCGTAAAAGAAGAAAGTCAAAACAATGTTAATCCTAACAGAAGAATCCAGATCAACGCCATGCAAACAGAAAAGCTGGAGGTTTGAATACACTCGCAAATTATATCGGGCGTTAACTCAATCAGGTAGTTATACAGTGAAGAAATAGATGAAAAAGTGCGGTAATATGATTTCGGAGTATATTTATCATGACAAGAGTGAGTCAGTGGCAGAAGCAGCTCTTTTCCTGCAGTCCTTTGAAGTGTTGCAGTCATCCATTGCAGGCGAAGCAATCCTTTCTTCAGTTCTAAGCGTGGGTTCCGAACCTCTAACGTGGCCCTGCATCTATCGGTGAACGGGGTCGCGGGAGGTGTTCGTAGACAAGGGGTCGAAAGAGTTAGCGGCTTTTTGTCTGTTCATTCTGTAGGGCGTCGTGTTATGTGTGAACGGTCATTTTTTTTTACTCTATGGCCAGAGGCTTAAAATGATTATTTCGGCTTTGGTCAAGACTCGGTGACCACTTCAAAAGGAATCAGACTCGCCTAAATTCAGTCCGGGACAATTGCGAGATTGGGCAAGTAAGCAGTTTACATGCCATTAGGCTGTTGTCAAAATGCGCATGTCAGCAATCCATCCATATATCTAGGTCTATGCTCGTTGGCTGAGATGGTAGGATTTTTTTCTTCCTTTTAGAGAAAGATATAAGGTACAGAATTAAAACGTCGATTTCCAATGTAATTTTATATATTTAGATTATTTTGAGGTGGTGGACGAATTACTATTGCTTTTTTCTAAATGTTGGCTTAGTCTGGTACACAGACATTAGTGTTATTTATTTAGATATATATTTTATATCTCAATTAAGGAAAGGTTTATGAGCCGTAATATTACAAGGCCAACCTAGAAGTAGCTCGCGCAAAATTACTTAAATACCCATCAAATTTCAACAATAATGGTTAGAGTGTTCGCCAGTGGTCGGGGAGACTGGGGTTCAATCCTAGTTTCAACCCTACCAAAGCTTTAAAAAATGGCACCTGATACTTCCTTGCTTAACACTCAGCATTATAAGGTACGTATCAAGGGTAAGTGGATGTTGGCTGGTTGTTAAGGTTTTATGGCATATCAACCTTTGTAGGTTATTTAACGCCGAATCTATTTTTATGAAAATAATTCTATTTCAAACAATAAATACGCAGTTTAAATTTAAGTACAGCTTGATTATGAAAAACATTTCTATTTCAAACAATTCAGTTTAGTCAAGCAGTTCTAATTCAGCTAATTCAGTTTAGTATATGTACAGATTTTGCTTATACACAGTTAAATGTCAAAACAGTTCTATATTAAACAAATCAGTTTAGTGTAAGTACAGTTTCAACGTCAAAAAACAGTTCCATTTCAAATTATCCAGCTTAGCATTGGCACGCAGTTTAAATGTAAGTACGGTTTGTCAAAAACATTTCTATTTCAAGCTATTCAGGTTAGAGAAACAATTCAGTTTAGCATAAGTATGCCGTTAGTTGTATTTAACCCATAGATAGGGCCCTATCAGGTGCCACCACAGAGTGGACCTGGGAGCAATGGCAATGAAGGGGTGCTCCGCATTCCTCAAAGCCGTAGCATCACTGGAACCTCACCATCAGATTGTTTAGTGTCATATATCAGGGCACTCATTGGATGGGGTCGGGGTCTTACCCCTCTGTAGAGGTGCAGTCGGTGTATTTTACAGCCCCTGCCAACTGGGCAAAAGAATAAGTAGAACAATCTTGGGAAAGCAGTAGCGCCCTCCCCGACACCTCAGTGTAGTAGTTATTGAAAACGGAGCCTTCGGGTCACGTTCGATTGAACTCATAGCTGGAAAGATAAAGGGTTCATACCTCTCCCAAAGGTATTTGCCCAAAAATGAATGTGATAGCTCGAGAGGAGTTCGAACTCGCTTACTACGATTACGCAGTCAAGCGCTTTAACCATTACGCCACAACAACATGCCCTCAGCTTTTATGTAGTCAATTGTTATTTTGTTTCTTGTGGGTTATTTTTTATATGATCTCTTACTGTTAGATTTTCAGTGGACTCTGAATGCCGAGTTTCTTCAGATTTTTAGAACTTATCTATTAAGCCGATTCTGGAAGCACAGTTGTCTTGATATTTTCAACCCTTTCTCTAATCTCTCGATACTTCAATCTTTTTTCATGGTTCTTAAAGATTATTTTAAGAGCTCCAACTATGACTGATATACCCATCAGCATGTTCCAAAACTTTTTCAGGTTTCTGGCATGATCCAGAAATTTGTGGAGCATCTAGCTTTCTTTCTCTTTCACTTTGTGATCCTTTGGAACGGCCAACTCCACAAGATGACAAGTTGTTTTCTTCTTGTTAATCAAAACTACGCGTGTTCATCTGGCCGGAGTTTGGTGATCCGATTGTATCTCAAAAGCCCCGAAAATCTTATGCTTTTCATTTTCAAGGAGAGATTCTGGTTGGTGTTTGCAAGTTTTGTCTGCAAGGTGAAATTTTAGCACCTTTTCCCTCACTCCAGTGGTCCACCCTGATCTGCCTGTTTTGGCATTACCTTTGTGCCAGTTTTCTTGCTTTCGTTTATGCAATTAACTGTTCTATCTCTATCAACACATGGCCCAGTTAGCAGGGGCTGCAGAATACACCGACTGTATCTCTGTAGAGGAATAAGACTCCCTCAGCGAGAGTCCTGGTATGACACTAAACAATCTGATGGTTTGGCCTCAGTAATGCTGGAGATTTGGACAATACGGAGTACCCCTTCATTATCATCGCTCCAAGGTCCACTCTGGCCCGGAGTGGTGGGACCTGAAAGGGTCCTATTTAAGGGATAAATAGACCTGTTTGACATTTAAACAGCGTACTTATGCTAAACTGAATTGCTTGAAATAGAACTGTTTTTATTTTATTTGTGTGTAAATAAAAAAAACCCTGTACTTATAGGAAACTGGATTGTCAAGAATTAACGTCTATTTATTGAGTGGATGGAAAACTCCGGAAATGGTGAACGTCTATGAAAGAGGGATTGACAGATGTCAGGTCAAGGTTTAAATTCCTACCATGAGGGTCCTTGCAGTTGGTTATGACGTACTAATTAAAAAAGTTAAATTAACAAAAACAATCAAAAAACAACAATAAAAAAATAGAGGTCAAGGAACACTGGCGTATATTTGGGGGCTTAAGTTACACCCTCCTTATTAAGTTACACCCTCCTCGGCTGTGGCTTCAGAATACACCAACTGCATTTCTGCCGAGGAGTAAGTCTCCTCCAATGAGTTCTTTAGTAACTTAGTTAATATTATTTGTAATTTAGTAATTTATTCATTTAATGAAAGAAAATTAATTAATTATTATTAGTAGTTGTAATTTAGTAATTTATTCATTTATTGAAGGGAAATATCAATTTTCATAAGTAATTATTCATTTGATGAAAATCTGTCTATTATTATTATTGATATTTATTTATTTTATGATTAACTATCAATCAATATTATTGATATATTTTTATGAAGCACTCTCAATTATTGCTGATGATTCATTAATTCACTTGAAATTACTCTTCTTATTATTTATCTACTTCTTTGATTTTAGCAAGTCTTTGTTAATCATTATTTTGTTATAATTAATATTTACTTATTTTATCTATTCTTTTATGTTTGAATGACGCTGTCAATAATTATTTTTGATAATAATAATTTTTACAAGTATTAATCTTCATCTTTCTAATCATAGTAGTTTTTCTTATTCAAAAAGTGGCCCTCTATGTAGAGGGGTAAGGCCTCCCCCCAATGAGTGTCCTGGATTTAACATCAAACGATCTGATTGTGATGCCTCAGTAATGCTGGAGTTTTGGGTAATGCGGTGTTCTCCTGTATTGCCAACGCCCCCAGGTCGACTCTGGCCCAGAGTGGTAGCACCTGATAGGCTCCTATCTGTAGGTCGAATAGAACTGTTTGACATTTGTTTGTGTACTTATGCTAAATTGAATAGTTTGAAATAGAACTGTTTTTACATTTAACTGTGTGTAAAGAAACACTGTGTACTGACGCTAAACTAAATTGTTTCGAATAGAACTGTTTGATCATTTAACTGTGAGAAAATGAATGATTCATGTTTAATTAAATTCTTAGTGATACTATTTACCAACCCCTCCGCTCGGGCAGGATATGACACAAGGTCAATTTTTAAGTGGAGTTTAACAGGTTTGAATTCAGAGTTTTCCTTCTCCTAGACTAGTTGCCTAACCAAGGCTGAAGAACCTAGTCTGTCCTACTATTTACCCATAGCTGGAGGGAGAATAATTGGATTCATACCTTCCCCAAGGGTATTAGTGCTATGTGAAATGCAATCAGTCAGGTCATGGATTTGAACTCGTGTCGCCGTGTCCATTTCCTACGACGATAACGACTACACCACAGGTACCTCCGTTATTGTTAGTGATACACAGCAATACTTGGAAGTATTTAACTTTGTTGAGATGCTAAACTGAATTGTTTTAAAAAAACTGTTTGGTCATTTAACTGTATGTAAACAAATGACTGATGTTTAATCAAATTGTTAGTGATACATAGCAATACTTGAAAACATTAAACTATATGCAAACAAATGGTTAATAGTAAATATAACTGTTCATATTCGATAGAAATAAATGAAACAATTTAACCGTGTGAAAAAATTAGCTCAGGCTTGTTTAAAAACGTTATGTACAAAATGTGTTGAGAAATCCTATATTCAATATATATGTATAAAAAGGATTTGGCATTAAATAACCTACAATGATTGGTTGATATGCAATAAAATCAAATCAAATCAAATATTCAAAAAGTATTCAGCGTCTAATAAGAATTGAACTCTTAAAAAATGGCTCAGGGAGATTTGCTTATTAATTATTACACCACATCGTTACAGTAACAGCGAGTGGCATTTTTCTTCTACTGTTATCACATTCTATTTTTGACTATTAATTATATGAATATTTTGTGGCAATAACTCTTGTGACTTGAGTAGATAGATAAAGGGGGAGGAATGGGACAAACAAGACATATTCTTCCCCTACATCAATTTCACTTTCTTTCTTTCTGTCTGTCTGTCTGTCTTTCTTTTACTCTCCCACTTTGTGCGTTTTTATGTTTGTCTTCTCTTGTTAATTTCGGAGATGTCAGTCATGGTGTTTAAAGAATGAGTTTTTTGTCGAAATGACGGCCAATCAGTCACAAGTAGAGTTGAATATATAGCAGACTTTTTGACATTGTTTTGACTATAAAATTCGTATCAACTCCAATGTATTGACTTGGTCGGCTCCGAAGTCGAAAGGCGCCACCTCGAAGAAAAAAAAGGAGAAAAACAAAAAACAAAAACAAAGACAACAAAAAAAGAAAAAACTTACGAGGGTCGTGTCAGGAGAATTGAAGATTTCATGGGATTTAGGGGTTAGGGTTTGGGTTTTCGAAATGGGACTGAAAAGGAAGAACGAATGAAAAAGAATTGAAAAATATAAAATTAATGGGGAAGGGTGTAGAAGAAGCGGAAAAATGGGTTAGCGAATGAAAAACGAAGTAACCGTATCTTATGCGTGGTTTCACTCGCCGCGGCTTCAGTTAACCGCGGACAACCCCAGAAATAAACAATTTATAACTTCTATTTAATAAAGGTCCCAATGCGTAAGAGAAGAAATACTGGCAATTCGAAAATGCCAAGTAGAAGCTATAAAACGCTTAATAAGGAGAAAAATCGTATGAGAAGCTTCCTACGTCACATTCACTTGATGAAATAGCCATATACGTCGGGTAAGAGTCCAAAATGGTTGGTTGGTTAGATTTACGACTTTTCAAACCTTATCACTTTCTTAAATGACGATTTCAATCTTTTAGTTAAGAAGTAATTAATTTAGTTTTAAGTTATTCGTCGAAACTATTTTGTCGACTGATTGATTAATTTTAATTACTAGTCAACCCGCCCAGGGTTATTTTATATCTAGAAATGAGGGAATCTTATTCGTTTTAGGCTGATATTTACATCTTTGTGCTATTGTTTCTTAAGATTTTTTAGCCCATGGTCTTATTGCATACGAATAATTCTTAACCATTTATTTGATCTAGACGGGTCACTAATAGGTATTACCAGTCCAAGCCAGAGTGGAGCAGGAAGTAATGGCAATGAAGAGGTACTTCCAACTATCCAATCATTCAGAACTGAAGCCTCATCATCAAATGCAGTTTAGTGTCATACTAAGGAAACCTTTGGAGTGTTTTACCCCTCTTCAGGGCTAAACTTCACCGACAAGGCGGGAAATTCATTGGCAGGATTTTAAGTATGGTCATTGAATGACTGTTGGCCTTACGTAGCACAATTCTTGCTAACAGACAGAAAGAAATCATTGGTATTCGACCACGTTTTTGTAAGTTATAAGTTAATCAATTAGTTGGGTATACAACATGTCAACCCTTGTTGGGTCATTTAATACCGAAGTCAGTCTTTTTCAAGAAATTATGTGTTTTCAAGTAAGAAGAGGGAAGCCTTTAAAGAGAAACTGGATGCCTTTTAAGAGCAGCACAAAATAATGCCACAAGAATCCTGTTAAAGCAAAAATTGATAGGACAGAGAATAGCAAATATAGGTTGTGTCGTGACAAAGATGAAACAGTTACAGCCATAATAAGCGAAAGCAGAAAACTAGCACAAAAGGACTACAAGTCTATGCATAACTGGGCGGGAAGTGCAATCAACTAGGAAGTGTGCAAAGGACTGAAATTTCGCCATAATGACATGTGGTACATGTACAAAACAGAATAACAAAACAAAATTCCTCCGATGAAACTTGATAACTTTTATCATTTAGAGTATTCAGATTATGGTTTCCATCTTTATTGTTACATTCACAACGTTTCTGTCAATGTAACATTCGGCTTTCTTCAGGTGTTTCTTGTCGAACTTGAGAGCCCACAGGGAATTTCGGAATTTTGTAACCTGTTATGGTTAACGGAATAAGAACAATCTACTCCCTTGGATTAAACAAAGTGTTCGGTTCAAAGTTCCCCGAAAGTTCTGGAGTTTGACGTGAACCATCTGAAGAAGGCCAAAGAACGCAAAGGCCGAAATGTTGGAAATTTAGCAATAAAAACGAAGCCCTAAATGATAAAAAACGAATCTGCTCTTGAAAGAAAAACGCGTAAGATTTTCTGGGCCTTTTGAGATACAAACAGATCCCTCAATCTAGACCAGAAGATGAAACGTAGTTTTGATAAATAGGAAGAAATGAGCGTGTCTTCTGGTGTATTTTGCCGTTTCAGCAGACCACAGAGCGAAAGAAAATGAAGGCAAAAAGCTTGACAAATAACTGGACCTTGTTATAGAAGTAAAAAAAATGTGTGGAACATGAAAGCAAAAGTCATACCAATTATAGTTGGTGATTTTGGAACGGTCCCCAAAAACCTGGAAAATACACTCTGGAAATTGGAGAGCAGAGGAAGAGAAGAGACCATCCAGACCACAGCACTGTTAAGATCCACTATAATACTTAAAGTCCAAGTGATTTGTGGAGACTTTTTGTCACTTAGACTTCAATGAAAAAACATCAGTTAAAAGTGGCGTAAAATTTCGCATAGGGTAAAGATCTTGTATCCGTTGTATGCTGTTTCTTACTGTCACTGGGATAGCAGCCAAACGTACTTGTCTAGGAAAGCAACTAAAATTAAATAGATGAATAAAAAAGCTAATGTTTACGCTGCAAAGAAAGACTGATAACCGCAGACATAAACAACACAATATCAACAGGAATAACTAAAAAACAAGCAGAAAAAATACAATTACAAAAAATCTCAAAAACTAAAAATTGGATGATAAAAACTTGTACTGATAATTCAAGTGACAAACTAAGAAAATTATTGATAAGATAAACAGGACAACTTCGAAGAGAAAATCTCAAGAGAGAAACGGAATCTTTTAATAGCAACACAAACCAATGGTGTTAAAACTAATTATGTTATAGCAAAAACTGGTTTGTTTTGTTTTGGTTTTATGGCACATCAACCATTGCTGGTTATTTAATGACAAAGCCTGCTTTTACATAATATAAAGTATATGATTTGTAAACACATTTTCTAGATACACACAGTTAAATAATCAAGTAGTTCCATTTCTAACAATTCAATTTAGCATAAGTCAACAAATCTAAATAGTTCCAAGTATTCCTATGTATAACTAACAATTCAGTTAAAGATTTGTCATTTGTTTTCTGAAAGTTATACGATGAAACAGTTCTATTTCTAACTATTCAATTTATCATAAGATATTCGTTTGTACACAGTTTAAATGTCAAATAGTTCTATTTGACCCATAGATAAGAACCTATCAGGTGCTGCCACTCCAGACCAGTGTGGACCTGGGAGCGATGGCAATAAAGGAGTCATCTGCATTCCTAATGCATTTTCGAGTCTCACCATCAGATTATTTAGTGTCATTTACAGGACACTTCTTGGGGGTGGGGGTCTTACCCCTCTGCAGAGATGCAGTCGGTGTATTCTGCAGTCCCAGCCAACAGGGCTTGAAAAAATTGATAATCCACAGAAGAAGAGTAATTGTAGGTTTAAAACCGTTAATCTAACAATAAGCGAATGCAGCAAATCGGCAGAGAGGGAATAAAAAAAATTAAGTACATAAATGTGAGGAAAGTGATCCACTAGGAAGGTGATCCGCTGAGAATTAATCCACTGTGAAGTACGCGAGAGACTAAAGCTCATGTTGGACAATGTTACTTGCACAAACTCGAACCTGTCCCTGAAAAAGAAACACAGAAGATACTCTGACATGATAAAATACAAACAGATTACCAAATCTCGGCCAGATGACCAGTTGTAGAGTTAATAAGAACTTGTCATCTCGTCGATTTTACCTTTTCAGCTGACCATAGAGAGGAAATAAAAGAAAACGAAAAAATAAAAAAATAATTGGATCTTCTGTCAATTTGATTAGAACAATATACATTACTAGGTTAGTTTTCTTGGCTTACCAATCTTCATAGGTTATTTAACGCCCTTCTTGTAGAAGAATACCAGTGGTGCTATTTAAGTCATCATTGGGTTCATATGTATCCCGAGAGTATTAGTCTGAAAGTAAACATGATAATGTGAGTGGAGCACGAACCTGCTTACTTCGGGTCCGCAGTCAAGAACTTTAACCATTAGGCCTTAAATGTTATTAATTTGTTAAATTTTGTTGATTTTCTATTTAAAGCATTGAATATAGAGAAAAGGTTAGAGTCCCAGTGACGTCATCGCTAACGTGCCGGACTGCCACATTGTAGTAAGCGAGTTCGAACTCCGTTCACGCTATTACGTTCGGTTTTGGATTTATACCTTTGGAAATGGTATGAGTCTCCTTATACACCCAGCTATGGGTTAAATAGTACGACTTATGTAGTTTTACAAGGATGAATTTGGCATTAAATAATCCACAAAAGATGATACGCCGAAACCAATCAAAAGAAAAATTGGCGACCACAGTCGAGGGCGACTGGAAGGCTCCCTTTTCAATAGCTACTACACCAAGGTGTAGGGGAGGGCGCTACTCCTTTCCCTGGATTGCTCCACTTTACCCTTGATACGTACCTTATAATGCTGAGTGTTAAGCAAGTAGGTATCAAGTACCATTTTTAAAGTCTTTGGTATGACCCGACCTGGGATTGAACCCCGGTCTCCAGGACCATTGGCGAACACTCTACCCAGTAAGTTGTCAAAAAAGAAGACTTTTTCTTTGTGAGAAATTTGAGTACATTTTCTTTAACATTTTCTGTGGTTGCAGTAGTTTGTGAAAGAAAGTAGGATATCAGATGGAGAAAAACAGAATAAAGATCTTACTTGACTTTCTTTTATTCTTACGTATATATTAATATCAATCTCGATTTTTTTTTCCGTCTGAAAACAATATCTTATTAATTGCAGGTCGTAATCTCTTATTGGGCCCTCCCAGTTGGCGGGTTCAGAATGCACTTACGGTATCACCAGTAGAGTAATCCCCTCATAAAAATTGGTGTCCTGGGTATGACATTAAACTGGATTTGGTAATGAGGATCCAGTTCTGGAAATCTGTGGAGTCTTGTGTACTACTTCATTGACATTACTCTCAGGTCCACTCTTACTCGTTGTGGTAGTACTTATTAGTAACATATTTATTGGTCAATTAGATCTGTTTAAAGTTATTCATATTCAGTATTCATATTTAATAGAAAAAAACACATAAGAAACAGGCTATTCATATTTGATATTCATATTCATTTGCAAAAAAACTAAGAAACAAGCTATACATATTCGATATTAATATTTGTCTCAAAAAACCTCATAAGAAACACGCTATTTATATTCGATATTCATGTTCAATTGCAAAAAACCTCATAAGAAACAAGTTATTCATAATTAGTATTCCTATTCCTGTGCAAAAACACCTCATAAGAAACATCTTATTCATATTCTTGTACAAAAAAAAATCATAAGAAACAGGTCATTCATATCTGATATTCATATTTGTGCGCCAAAACCTCATAAGAAACAACTAAACAAAAAAAAAAAAAGTAAACTAAATGAAATAAACCTGGACGCGTTGAAACGCCGTAAAATCAATAAATAATCAATCTTAGAGTAGCTAATTTACGAATTAAACTTCATCCTCGAAAAATGTTTGTAAATAAAGGATTTTATTTCAGCAAAAATTAAGAGCATTTGAAAACATTGCCCGCTGATTCGGTGCGGGGTGGAGGAGGGTAGAAACCAGTGTCAGCAATGCAGGAACAAAAAAGTCCTTTATAGTATTCACAATTTTCCAGGAGCGAAGGGTTAATTCAGCGATGTAAGATTCGAATTAACTGACTAGATGACACGTCAATACACTGAGCGAGAATAGAACTTCTATGAAATTAACGGGCGAAGTCAGGGTAGACGATCCTAGTAATATATATATATATATATATATATATATATATATATATATATTTCACAGTGTGTGTGTGCTTGTATGTGCGTGTGTGTGTGTGTGTAATTTTGTGTGTCTGTGCGTGTCTTTGAATGAGTGATTTTGTGTGTTCTAAACTTAATTTAACTTTGACTCCTGACAAGGCCTGGGAATACTTTGTGGTTTACTGTTACTGATATAAGTTCATGGAGTCAGGTAATTGTCGCAAAAAGATATTTGCCCTGTATTTAATGACTCAGAAAAAAAAACATTAATCCTCCGTGTGTTGACCCCTAACTTACGAGTTAACGATACCTCTGTGTTCTTGAAGCAAATAATTACATTTTACCCATACCAACAGAAAAAAAATGATGCTGTCAAATGGCACATACCATATACAATTGATATTCTAACAATATTTTTCTCATTCTCTAGTCAAAATTATAATTTAGTATTAATTTCAGGAGGCCTATCATCATAGAAAATAATGGACTGACGGATTTATGTACGTTTATCCTGGTGCTAAATCTCCGTGAAAGGCTTGAATCCATTTTTCCTTGCTTTGGGTAAATAGTTGAACAGACGCAAATCTCTTGTCTTGTAGGGTAGCATTAGCTCGTTAAAATAGTCGACCCTTTCTAATAAGTAGGGATTTCGATTCTCACTGGGTGCCTATAGTACGCAACATAGTACGCAAAAATTAAGTTAAATAGCTATAACTATTTTTAGATTTTAATACGAGCTGTTTTTATTGCTAAAACAAGGTGAGATAACCCAAGGCCTTAATGCCGTGTATGGTGTTCTAAACGATGAACGGTGATCTTCCCGGGGTTTGTTGAGGGCCCAACTGAAATTTCTCACTTACACGTGAACGCAATATTTCAATATTTCTTCGGGAGAGAGAAAACAGAACAAAACACACGGAAAGAAAACTCTCAAAAACTTAAAAGCTTTTAATTCTTTTTATGTAATTCGCCCTGTAGACGGATCTTAGAATGCACTGACTGCATCCTCTGCCGAAATAAATGGTGATTTGGGTAAAAGACTAAACTGCCTCCGGTGGTGAGGCTTCAGTTCTTGAGCTTTAGGGAGTCTTTAGTTACATCTGCGTTGCTTGATCTTGTAGTAGTCCTTTAGATTGGTTTGGTTATATAGTATATAAACCTTTGTAGGTTATTTAACGCCAAATCTATTTTATTCATGTAAATAGTTCTATTTCTAACAATTCAGTTTAATAATTGTCTTTAATTGGAATCATTTTGAGATTAGGATTCTTAATCTGTGAACTAATTCTTTTTCATTTATTATTATTATCCTCATCTTGGTAGTTTTTGTGTTGTTTCTTCTTTCACTACGTTTCGGCCAAATTTCACCTCTGGCCTTCTTCAGGTGATTTGCCGCGACCTCGGATAGGAATGCTGAATCTTGTAACCGTATCCCCAGTAATTACTGCCTTCCATAGTTGTTGCTATCGCACCACGATTTTGACCAAGTAAACCGCTGGCAGGCTTGGGTAGGATTTGAAACCGCTATCTTCTGAAAATAGCGTTCATAATTCATTAGTCCTCGATGAGTAGACCTTTACTTTCAAAAGTAGCTTGACATCTTTTGCTACACGAGCGAATGAATGTCTTGCATTCATCAACGGATATTTTCTCCCATCCTTCTTTCAAATCAGTCCATAATTCTTGGATTCTTTTCCTTATCTTTTTTATTTAGTAACTTCCAAACATTCTCAATAGGATTCATGTCTAGGCTTTGAGCAGGCCACTGAATAACAGTAACATCGTCTTCAGAAAGACTTTGCTCTGTGACACGCATCGTTATCTTGCATAAATCCAGCTGGTTGATTAATTGCAGTTCTCAAATTAGGTACATGTTTTTTCAATATCTCTTTGTGTACAGTTGAATTAATTTTACTGTTTATCCTGACAAGAGGTTCTGTACAAGCTAAACACCATTACCCTTCCCTCTCCAAATTTAAACCTGCTTTTAGTGCACTGCACTGAGGCGAATATCGTCCCTTCTGACTGGGTCGAACGAACCTTCTCCCGTCACAACCGAACAGGTTAAACTTAGACTAATTGCTGAAATGAACACAATCCGACTGTTCTTCAGTTCATATTACGTGTTCAGTGGCAAATTTCAATCGGCTCATTTTCTTCGCTTTAGAAATGTAAGGTTTCGTAGAAGCTTCTCGACTGTTCAAGTTTATTTTATTACATCTTCGGTAAATTGTGTGCCTTGATATTTTAATGCTAAGGTTAGCATGAGCTCTTTTCGAGATAGCGGTTGCAGTCGTAAATCGATCTTTTTTTTTATTCATTACTAATCTATCTGTCTTCCCATTCAGAAGTTTTCCTAGGCCTGCCAGGTGTTTTTTGGCTTTACAAAAACCAGTTCCCCCATGTTTTCTTAAAATACTATGAATAACACTTTTAGATTTCTCCCACAGTCTTTGAAATATCCCCAATCGAGAGTTCATCTTTATTACGTAACTTAACTATAAATTTTCTAAGTTCTAATGATGTCACCGATTTTTTCGCCATGTTTACATTGCAAGAGCCGGCGTAATTTTTTCGAATGTTATATAATAATTCTTATACCTTTATCTAAGTTGTTTTAGCTTTATATTATGGAATTATATGATTTACGTTTATATCCTTATTTTTCTTCGATAAAATTTTCAATGAAGCCTTGAAATAAAAAAAAGTTATTTCACATATAGACTTTTTCTTAACACCGTTCTGATCTTTATGCTCGCTACTATATATATATATATATATATATATATCACGGATTTCGTGACTCGGTCACTTTTTCTCTTTTGGTGGCCGGGTTATGAAGAGACTAACGTTCAATGTGAACGAAACCAAAGATACTTGAAGAGTCTTGTTCCTGGAATACTGCAGAAGATACTGAAAAGGTATCGGTTCTTTCATTTTTTCTGTTTCCACAGCCTTAGTGACTGAACAGAGAGAATTACACGATGAAAGTTCCGAATGCGAAAGCAATATGAATTTCGTGTTTTACTCCCCATTCGACGAATAGCTATGACTGACAGAGCAGCTGTCGGAGGGTACCTTACAGACTGAAGAATTCTGAATTCAAAACCTGAGCAATGTCGATTGTATAATATGTGCACCCTTGTGAACCATCTTTCTGTAATCAGTTCCTCCGAAATGTGTTTGCACAGTCGGCTGGGGCTGTAGAATACACCAACTGCTTCTCTGCCGAGGGATAAGACCCACCTCTAACGTGTGTCCAGGATATGACACTAAACAATCTGATCGAGAGGTCGCAGTAATGCTTGGGCCTTGGGGAATACAGAGCACCCCTTTATTGCCATTGTTCTCAGGTTTTCCTCTGGTCCGGCGTGGTAGCACCTGCTAGGGCCCTATCTATGGGTTGAATAGAACTAACAGCATACTTATGCTAAACTGAATTTTTTACTAAACTGAATAGCTGGAAATAGAAATGTTTTTTACAATTAAACTGTACTTATATTTAAACTGCGAGCTTATGCTAAACTGAATTATTTGAAATAGAACTATTTTTGACATCGAAACTGTACGTACAGAAAACTGAATTGTTTAATATTGAACTGTTTTGACATTTAACTGTGTAAACAAAACATGTACTTACACTAAACTGAATTAGCTGAATTAGAACTGTTTGAATAAACTGAATAGCTTGAAATAGAAACGTTTTTGGCAATTAAATTGTGTACTCATGCTAAATTAAATTGTTTGAAATAGAAGTGATTATTTGATTAAAAATGGATTCGGCGTTAAATAACCTACAAAGGTTGATATGCCTTAAACCAACCAACCAACCAACCAACCGACTGAAAAGAGTGATAGACTATAGAATCCTTCTCCATTATAAATAACTTGCCTCTGTATGTGTCCTGGATATGATACTAAACAGCATCCGAAGGTGAAGTTCCAGTTAGGATTCAATAAATGTTGTTGTATTAAAAATTATTCCTTTTAGATCAGACCGTGTGCAAAAAACTTATTAAGAAGCAACTATATAAATGTAAGTATGAACATACAATGTACGCGATTCCCAAACGTCTTTGCATAAAATAATCCCAGACGGGTTAACATGCCGTTATAATCAATCAATAAATCAGTCCTGACATATGTTGTTAGTCCAATATTTAGTATATGGTTTGCAGGTATACAACTGCATTTCTTTTAATATCCTACACAAAGCTTAGGATTGAGATAAATTTTTCAGTTTAGGTAACTAAAAAACTGAAAGGTTTTTAGTTTGGCATAAGGCTTCAATTGAAAGGCACTTACTATGTATTTACCCAACCTATCCGTCGTGAGAAATATTCAACAAGGTGAGTTTCCATTCTTCTATACCTGTTGCTGTAACAAGGTTAACTTTAACCGACTATTTATTCAGAGCTGTGGTTGGTGGAATAGTTGGAGTCATACCTTTCCCAAGAGCATTAGCACTCTAGGGAATTTAAACAGGTCCATGAGGGGTTTCAATACGGGTCACGACAATAACTGTCTAGTTTCCATAGTATGACAATGAAAACATTATTTAATGGAGAGACTCCTTTTTAGAAATCTGGTGAGTGTAGAATACTCTTTTATTGCCATTACTCTCAGATCCACTCTTACTCAGTTTGGTTGCACCAATTAGAGTTCCATCTATGAGTCATATAAATCTGTTAACAAATTATTAGTATTAGATAGGAATACCTGATATCATGTATGGAAAATTCTCTAAAAAACTATGTAAATATAAACATACTCTATTCCCTAATCTTTAGATTTAAAAGAACCACTGAGTGATCAACATGCCGTTAAAATCAATCAGTCAATCGGCAACTTTTATGCCAAAAACGCCTCCTAGAAGAGATCCTGCCAACGCAGAAAATCGACTTTTACATAGATGTAGAACCCGTGATAAAAACGAATAACTTATTCAACAAGCACCCTGAACAGAATCTCTTACGAGCACTTTATGAGATCTGTGTTTTATCCCCTTAGGGAAAAATCAGATGTATTCTTGACAAAATTATTTTCAGTAATCATTCTAGTGTTGCTACAATGCCGTATCCAACAGTGTTTGGATAATCTAAGTTGAAAGTCTTTCGGAAATTCCCTGTGATTTTTGGCCAAATCCGATAAAAGCAAGCCAGACAGTAAATTCGATGCAATATCTGATCTAGATTCTGTTTGAGGATGGCGAGTAAAGATAGCTGCGAACTACAAATCAGACGTGTGTGCCTGTGTCGCTACCTTATCCGACCTGCATCGTTCATTACTCGTGACCGTGCCCTGTACACTCCACACATAACCGCCATTTTCAAGCCAACCGTCTTCGTTTTCACATCGATTGATCTGGCATCTTATTAAAGCGTCGTAAATGCATCCAGGGCCATGTGTCCCCAGCTTCACGTTAGCCATCGATCTCTTGAGCGAACTCTCGTCGCAATGGCTGGGTCTCGTACATCATGTGACGGGACACTGGTCACAGATTTCATGATCTGCTGACCCTTGAGATCTTCCCGACACCACGCCAATCTACCGCCTGCTTCAAGAAGCAGTTTTGGCGGGATTCGAAAGGTCTCGTGGCAGTAGGAATTATTCAGGCCGAACAAGCGGAAAGAGAAGGCAATTGATCGTTATTGTTTTGCGATGGTAATCTTTTGGTTTGAATTTAACGAGTGCAGGTGCCGAAACTCAATGAAGAGTCTAACGCTTTGAGATTAGAAAAATACTATTAGCCAGAAAAAAGAACAAAAAGCTATATATATATATAACTCGGCAGCAATTTTTCATTCAAATAGCCATATTGAATGTGACAGATAAGAAACATCTGATTAAATTTAATAAATAGATAATTCTATTATAATGGAAGTTAAATAGAAATTAATAGAATGCCCCTTATCTGTCAAACAGTCTTCTTAGTGGGCCTTATTATACGCGGGCTCTATTCCCTGCAGAGAGGTAAGACTCCACCCAAATAAAAGTGGTATTCTAGGATGTTACGAAACTGTTTCTGCGATGAGGCTCTAGGGAGTATTGATTACTCCTTCATTGACATTACTCCTAGGTTCAATATGATCCGAAGGATAGGGCCTATTTGGGTTCTATTGCTGGGTCAAATAGAACTATTTAAAAAGTATTTGTATTCAATAGGACCGTGTGCAAAAAAGAACCCACCAAAGAAGTAACTACAAAAAAACTGTAAATATGAACATGACTCCCTAATCTCAAGGCATAAAATAAACCTAAACGTGTTGGCATATCGTTAAAATTAATCAGTCTTATCTATCACATCCCCCCCACACACAAACACACACAAACATACACACACACAAAGACAAATCAACTAATATATATATATATATATATATATATATATATATATATAAGAAAACGGTAATGAGATGAAAGACTTTTTGGAGGGAGACCGTAAAATGCAAGCAGTCAAGCTGGTTTTGAAAGTAAACGTCTACACATCAAGTACTAATCAATTATGAACGCTATTTTCTTTTAGATATGATATATCTATTATAATGATATAATTTTGTTAATCGTTCTGATATTTTGATCATCTATTTTTTTTAATATTATATAATTGTTCTTATAACTTTATCAAAATATGTTATGTAATTTACCTTTATATCTTTATTTGTCCTTGATAAAATGTTCTCTGAAGCTTTAGAATAAAATGTTATTTCACATTTAAATTTCATGTTCTGATCTTTGTGCTCGCTACAATATATATATATATGGAAGTAAATATTTTTGAACGCTGATTTATTGATCAAACGGTTAGCGCCCAACTTTCTCTGTAAACATAATCTCCTCTCTAGTTTTGTATTTCATTAAAAATCCATAGGTAATGTAGCAACATTTCATAACATCTTTTCCAAGTCCTGATGATTGTTTAGTGAAACCGAAACGTTATAACGTCGACTTTCTTTCATATTAAATTCTTCACTTTGGATTACTTTCTAAAAATCTCTCTCTCTCTCTCTCTCTCTCTCTATTTATATATATATATATATATATAAGTGTGTGTATGTATGTATGTATGTATGTGTGTGTGTGTGTATTGTTATTGTCTGATAATATCTCTCTCTCACTATATATATATATATATATATATTGTTTGATTCTTTTGTTTGAAAGGATGGTGCTCTATCTATCAATGTAAGGTAGGACTTGAACATACTAATTATTCATTTGATCACCTGAAGGGATGAAATATTGAAACTGTTTATCGCAAAGTCCATATACAGAATAAACATAATATATACACCCACATAATGCATAATCTGTGTATTCTTGTATGAGTTGACTCTTACGTTATTGCTAATTTGCATGTCACAAATTATATTAGCAATCATGCTTATAGCTCAATTTTTTTCTGATTGTAACGATTAATTCTTGACCACTGATAATACCTTTTTAAGATTGTTAACTTATTTATTGTAAAATCTTGCTACTAAATAATACTTTTATTTCTAGATACAATGTATTGTCAGTAAACCTGTTTGTTATATTTCTTCAAAATACTGCTTCGAAGAATATAGTAAAAATTCGTTGTTCAATTATTTTTCTTGTTTAAATTCATGAATATCTGGTTTGGTTTGGTTTGGCTTCATGGCATATCAACCATTATCGGTCATTTTACGTCAAATCCTTTTTATACATTTATACTAAGTATATATGATTACAAAAAACATTTAGTAGATAACATTTTTAAACGAGTTTGTGCTCATTCTTTTTCAAACAGTTAAATGGTTTCATTTATTTCTATTTAATTCTATTTGCTATTAACCATTTGTTTGTCCATGGTTTAATGTTTTCAAGTATTGCTATTGTCACGTGATAGCTCACGGAGACGAAGAGGTAAGACTGATACTATCCTCCTGTATTGAATTAGAGTATCAAGCAGTCAAAAAGTGACCGTTAAGAGAGAATGTGGGTCACAGAGGAGATAGACCAGATGTTCACACTTAGTGAACTCAGGTCGCCGGACATCGGAAGGGGAAAGAGAGAGAAGCCAAATGATTGGCTGGGACCCCAAAACGGAAGCGGGGTTCCCTTCCCCTCAGCGGAAGTAAAGGACAAAAAAGTCAGTTTTTGAGCAAGGCTCGTGGCAGACGGACCATAGCCATTTTACTCCGGGCTGAAGACAAAAAGATTAGCTGAGACACGAAGGACTCCAAATCCTTCAAGCCAGTATTAAAAACAGTACAAAGTCTAGTAGCCCGTGAAAGAAGAAAATTCTCCAGTGGAACCCCGTCGAAAATAAGATAAGTAACTTTGGGGACATTTTTCCTTTACACCCAAATTTCGTTTACCACTCTCTCTCTCTCTCAATTTGAAAAAGGATAAAAGCCAAGAAAAGACATTCATATTCATGGACAATCCAATTATATGTTTTGACACTTTGAACGTATATATATAACCGTAGTAAAGAACCTATGTATTTTCATTTTACCATGTGGTCTATGTTATTCCATGCTTTCCTTTCAGCTTCTATTCGCCTTATGTTATCTTGCTTAGAATTGTCCTATTAATTCCTAAAGTATCACACGGGAAACCGGAGTTGCTGACTACTACAATATTAATATTATTACGACTAAGACCTATAGGCCCGTATTCTTCTGTTATCTAAGGGAAAGAAGTTTAGCGGCCTGGTGGGTGTGTGATAGTGTGAAATTTGGAACCCATTTGCCAGCGGCGGTCAGTCTGGTCCTAAATTATTCCCTCACGTAATATGCCAGTTCTTATCTGCCTGAGAAAAGAACTCTGAACAGGACTTATTCTGTAGGGGATCAAGTGCCAACCTGCCCCGTCTTCACACGTGCGAAAATAAAGTCCCAAATTGGGATTTTAGTCAATTTGCCGTCACACTATTTAACTTAAACAATTCAATTAAACATCAGTCATTGTTTACATATAGTTAAATGATCAAACAGTTCTATTTCAAGCAATTCAGTTAAGTACGCCGGTTATTTCTGTTTGACCCATAGATAGGATCCTACCAGGTGCTACCACTCCAGAACAGAGTGCACCTGAGAGCGATGGCACTGCATTTCCCAAAGCTCCTGCATCACTGGAAATTCACTATCAGATTGTTTAGTGTCATATCTCGGAAACTCATTGGGGGGGGGTCTTACCCCTCTGCAGAGGTCAGCCGGTGTATTCAACAGTCCTTAACCGACTGGACAAATAAATATCTTGGTACAATTTTCTACTCATAATCTGTCTTGATTATGCACTATGAACGTCTATAGATTTAATGAAAGAAAATGGTTTCACACTAAAAGAGGCGAAAAGCAGACGATATCCCTCAGAAATTATTATGGATGCAGACTACGTAGATGATCTAGCGCTTCTTGAAAATACACCAGCTCAAGCCGAATATCTAGTGCAATGTCTAGAGCGAGTGACGGGAAGCAGAAGGCATCGGTCTCTACATGAACTCCGATAAAATGGAGTTTTTTATGGGTTTTAATCCAAGATGGTGCTATGAACTCCTTATTTGTAGACCATTTAATATACATCGGTAGCAATATCTTATCAACTGCAAATGTCAACATACGTATAGGAAAGGGACAGACTGCTTTTGACAGATTATCGACTTTTTGAAAATTTGATTTCTCTGATAAAAAAACGGGAATTCTTTCAAGTTGTAGCCGTATGATTACGTCCTGGATTTTAACGAAACACTTCCAAAGAAAGCTAGGTGGGAACTACACAAAGATCCTGCGTACTGTTTTGAATAAATCCTTGAAGTAGCACCCAACAGAAAGCAGTGGTACGCCCGAATACTATACATTCGCAATTGGTTTTAATTGTAACCATCTGGGCAGATGGACAAGGCTGGGCGGCTACTTGGGGTGAGGGAGGCTACAACCAATAACCCCTGCCACCATCACTCTAACATATACCCTTATCTCTCCCTTTCTTTCCTTCTCTGTCTCTTTCCTTTTGACCCTTCCCTCATATATTTTTACCTTTAATTGATTTATCAGTTTCCTCAATAGCTGAACTTCAGAAAAACCTATTTTATTCTGATGAGGTTCTTTTTCGAATAAAGAACGAAATATCATTGATGAGTCTAAGTGTTGGTTTATCCACTTTTCCACTTATTTTTATTATCTTGTCTGATTCACCAAAATCTACCATTTCTCCATAATCTCAACAGCTCTCTCTCTCTCTCTCCGCCAATTACTTTAAAATTGCTCGTTACTAGTTCTTTCGGTTAACAGAAGATACAGATCGAACCACTCATTATTCCGACTGGAGATAAAGATACTGAATTTTTAAGAGTGTTATTTATGTTTCTGTTATATCCGCACTTTTGTAGTTAACCTTGATTAGAAGTTAATTCGGAGAAGGGGATGGGAGTTCAAATCACTCTGGGATTTATTCTTTATTTGTTTTTCCGATGCGCTGCGAACCCGAGTAAATTACGAAAAACAAAACAAAAAATAAATAAACAAAATAAAACAATGAAAAAATACCCTTCACAAAATGCTAACAAATAAAGAACTAAAATTACAGAGATGAGGGATAATGATATTTGTCGAAATAACAAAATAAGTTACACACACACACACACACATATATATGTGTGTGTGAGTGTGTGTGTGTGTGTGTGTACGTGCGTGTGGGTGGGGAGGATTATTTTTGGCGTGTCTCTCATATTTACACATATACATGATTAGACCGAACTAACAAAACATCTTTGAACTTTAACTCGAGAAATAGTTCATCACAGGCGTAAAAGGCATGTTATTTCTTTTGACGCTTCCCACCTTTTAAACTCTCTTTTGCCGCCGCCTTGGACGCAGGCATTAAAATAAAAAGGCAAATAAAGGCAACAAAGAGGCAACATCGAAAGTTGTGTAAACAAATGCTGGAAACAAAGGCACAAGTCGAAACAGTGAAAGACGCACGGACTACGACTACTACTACTACTACTAATAATAATAGTGATAAACAAATGGAAACGAAAGACTGCGCCTAAAAATGTAAAGTTTATAAACTATGAAGCACATATAACGATTTAACAATTAAGGGAACATTTTGTTTTTTATTCTTAGAAAAAAGATCTATTTAGAGGTTGGGGTATGCAACAATGAGAGAAAAATAAGAAGGTTATATGTCTTCCATCTATGTATTACCAAAATTCTCATTATGTTTGCATATATGGAATTCGACAATGTGGAGAAAATATTGAAAAACAAGGTAATCCAAAGTGAAGAGTTTAATAAGAAAGAAAATCGACGTTATAATGTTTCGGTTTCAATAAACCATCATCAGGATGCAAGACGGTTAGCGCCCCCGCCTTTTCTCAGTGTATATATGATCTCTTCCTTTCTTTTGTTTAGTTCTTTCGATAATCATCTTTCAGTGATCTAACGACACTTCATAACATCTTACCTGAGTTCCGTTGAGGGTTTACGGAAATCGAAATGTTATAACATTGGCTTTCTTTCTAATTAAATTCTTCACTTCAGATTATTTTGTTTTTCAATATTTTATCTACATTGATAGATAGATTGATAAATAGAGTACCAACCAAAAGTTGTGGACTCACTGATTTCTTCGTCTGAACTAAAAAAAATTAATCAACTTTGATGTCTTTAAGAAAGTAAAATTATTTTTTCTATGTTTGCCTACATGTAATATAATGGCCGAGGGATTTCGTTTTATGCCTTTGGGTTTAGTTAGGCTGAGAACCTTTCGGTTCAGTGCATAGGTTACTTAGGTGCAACATTAACGCAGGTGTTCACGCGCGCGGGCGGAACGGACGTGTCACTCAGAGATGTCACAATAGCCCAGATGGGAAACGGGGCTACAGAGTGCGGGTGACGTCACGCACCGGAAGCGCGCGGAGTGTTTATGTGATTTTGAAAAAGTCAGTTAGTTGAGTTCCTGGCTCGGAAGAAGACGGTCGACTTTCGGGGCTCGCTGAGACCAGACAAATTTGCGCGCTACGGGCGCCGCACGAGATTGGGAGGGGGCAGATGGAAAAGCCGGAATAGAAAGAATGTGTATCTCCCTCCTTATGTCGAAGAACCTTTAAACTCAAAGGTAATAAAAAGTTTCGTACCTGAACTAAGAAGTCTTAAGTGTTTTTCGTATTTCGAGATTCCTACGTTCTATGTATATATGTTATGAACATTCTATGTACGTTTCACGTAGCCACATCATGGCTATGTAACATTCAGTTATACAATAACTTAAATCAAAATGAATATATAACAATTATAATTTCAATTGAAGCTAATTTATATTTTCTTTTCATCAAATAATCCACCATGAGGATTTATTACAACAGAGAAAATTCTTAGCATCTTTTCTTGTAACTTCTACGGTGTGTTAATCTGTAAACTACAATTCCTTAATCTAAGTCTGTTAACTTCGAGCTTAACGGTCAATTTCCTCTCTGATTGGATCAATGAAATATCTGGAGACTGAAGAGGTCAAGTCATGATTTGCAAAATTCCTCTATCATCCTTTGATTTCAAATAATTGATACATCGTTTTGAGATGTGATTTGGATCGTTATCTTTTTGCAAAACAAAATTTTGTCTAATAATGCATCAGCCAGAAGTAATTGTATGTCTCTGCAGTATAAAATGATACTTTTATTTTTCATATAGTGCCTTTAATTTGAACAAAGTCTCAAGCACTCACACCTCCAGAACATCCCCAAACCATTACAGCACCACCATTATGCTGAACAGTTGGCACAATGCAATTTTCACTCATTCGGATAAGTAGAGATCGCCCAGACTAAATCATAATTAAATCAGCCAGAATACGAAGAGAAATCCTGAAGACTTGAGGAGACTTGCTGTCACTCATTCGTCTGACAAACACTCTTTTAATAAGCTCAAATTTGGACTCATCAGTTCAAGCTAACTTTTTCCAGTCTTCTAAAATCCAGTCCTTGCGCTGTTGTGCCTATTGTAGTCTTTTCAACTCATGATTTTAATAGAGGTTTCTTAACAGAAGCAAATCTTTTTAAGTCCAAAAGAAATAAGGCCCAGTCAGGTGCATCTAAGATCCCCCACAACGAGTGTCCTGGATATAACATTAAGTAGGCTGATGGTGAGGCTCCAGTAATTCTGGAGCTTTGCAGAATGCAGTGCACCTTTTCATTGCAATTTTCCTGGCCCACACTGGCCTGGAATGGTAGCACTTGATAGGGTCCTATCTATGGGTCAAATAGAACTGTAAGACATTTAAGCGGTGTACAAACAAATGACTTATGCTAAACTGAATTGTTAGAAATAGAACTGTTTGATAATTTAACTGCATAGAGACAAATAACTTATGTTTAATTGAATAGTTAGCAATATTTGGAACCATTTAACTGTGTGCAAAAGAATGAGCTCGGGCTCAATTGAAAATGTTATGAACATAATATTTTTACAAATCATATTTATTTAATATATATGTATAAAGTGAATTCAACATTAAATAACCAAAAGAAAAAAATTTCTTTTAACAGTCATAATTGATATTGTGCATTGGCAAGTAAAATTAAATTCAGCTGTTAGTGATGTTTTGCAAAAAGACAATGATCCAAATCACATCTCAAAACGGTGTATCAATTATTTGAAATCAAAGAATGATAGAGGAATTTTGCAAATCATGACTTGACCTCTTCAGTCACCAGATGTTTTTCTTCTGTTCCTTTTGGTATACATAATCAGCAGTCTATCCTCCGTAATAGATGTTACTTGGTGCCAACCAAAACTTTTTCTGTTGACATTTGCGCTGGTTTCAGCATGTCGCTGCTGGCAATAATGCCCCCACTTCTGATATTATTTAAGCTATCTGACGCGTCAATAGAAAGAATTTCTCTTTGGCTTTTTTTTAACGCAAATCTCTTTGGTTCTTGGTATTTTGAGAGTTTCTCAAAATTAATTAAATTAAAATGACACTTTACCATGGAGTGGAGTTGAAAAAATAGTAAATTTCTTCATTACAGTTCAGAAAACGTATCAGGTTGTCACAAAATATACAAAGTTTATGCAAATAAGCTTATAATGTTCGTAGACTTTTATCGAAGAGTTTTCATGTACACAATGGGTGACTTTATTTATCTGAATATGCAAAATTAGCCTGTTTTACGAACGTAGAGAAATAATTAAAGGTAGTCTCAAATTTTTGGTCAGCAGTATATATATGTATATATATGCAAATTTCATTAAACATAATAGACATTTTATGTCTACATATTTTCTTTTGGATCCGTTCGAATTCCCGTATTACTTTTATTGTATTCTGGGGGAATTGATTTATGTATTGTCCATAGTTGCATGTATCCCTAGTACTTTCTGCCCGACTTTGGGCCATCATCAGGGGAGGATCTACTATAAAAGTGATGTAACTTTTGTTTTAGCATATTACAACTGTGTAAGGGCGTCTTTGCCGTTGAAGGTTTTTGGCGTTTGTTTTTGAATGTGATTCTATATTTAGTGCCAGTAGCTAAAGACATTTAAGTACATTAGCACTGGTGTGAAAATTAATTCTATTAAGTGTTGGCTGCAGGTTTCTGATATGTAATGCTTCGAGAATCAGAAGTTTTTGTTTATTATTTTGATGTTCGAGTATTGTTGTGTTGTCGGTGAGAATTTTCCGTAGCTGTGCCGTTGGGCATGAATGTTTTTTTAAATGCTGAGCTATTGAACTTGTGTCTGAAAGGTGCATTGTAAGTCTCCTCGACAGGGTAGTTGAGGTTAAACCAACATATATATTATTATTATCAGAGATACAATCTCCTAAAGGACATTTAAATTTATATATAACGTTGGTTTTTTGCAAAACTCCAATCGAGGGAGAGGAATTATTTCTAATGACTAGATTCGAGGTTTTAAACTTATTATAATATATAACGAGTTTTATTTTTTTATTAGGATCAGTGGGGAGTATGTTTTTGTGAATCAATGTTTTCAATGTATATATATATATACTTGTGAAAAGGTCATTCAGCATTTTGAAAAAAAAATTCCTAAATCTATTATCCCACAAAACTTGTGCACATCCAAATTGGAAATGAGACAAACGATCATGTGTGTGGCCCAGAAATACTTTGTTGCGGAGCAATATAGTGATATTTGATTATTTTTACGTCGCAATATTTGATTCTCTACTGGACACATCTCTTATCCATTTTGATTTTTATCATTAAAATAGGCTAACATCTTCAATACCATCTTGAGATATTCTAAGCAAAAATTATATAGAGGGAAGAAGGAAAGAATCAATAAGTTCATAACCTGAATTTTATCTGCCCAGTTCTTGATCAATATGATTACGATTTACGACCGGAGCAAGTGTATTGACAAGAAAGATCAGATTGAGGGATACATATTTCTTGTGTGGAATAGATGGAACTTTTAGCTTTATCGTCTTTGACAGCCTTAAGCAAGTATATCATATTTATAATTCTTATTGATTTTAACGGCATGTCAACCCGTCAAGGGCTATTTTTTGCTTAAAGGTTAAGGAATCACGTTTATACTTATTTTTCTTCAGAGTTTTTTTTTGTCATACGGTCCTATCAGATACGATTAATTTTCAGACTGTTCTGATTCACTCATAGATGGGTCCCTAAAAGTGTGTACGTATATGCACACACACACACACACACACACACACACAGATATATATATATATATATATATATATATATATATATATATATATATATATATAATAAGGAATAAATATATGTTAGTTTTTATATCTATTTATAACATCGATGCTTATCTGCAACTATTGGTTTCATGCCTACACCAAGGCCGTCACTAACTGGTTCACTGCCATAACCAAGAAAAATGTACGCTACATTATCCAATTCCACATCGCAGACTACAAGCCCACTGTCACTGAATAGACACTTGACAGAGCTCAAGAATTGGCAGCCCAGCACGTGTGTGTCTCACGAGAGGATATCAGGATAATCAAGCACTGCTGCAAATCATTCCTCTTCCATAACAACAAACCATGGATAAAAAATCTTAACACCCAGCTATCCGACCTAACCATGGGTAGCTTTGATAGTACAAAGGTGTGAAAACTAGTCGGTGCCCTGATACTTTCTCAACTATCCAATATAATAAAAATACCGATATGGGACCATAATGAAACGACGGCTTAATCATCATTAGGAATCCAAATAGACAAAAAATGGATTGCTATAGCAAAAGGATAATCAACGCTTTGATATTGCTGGGATTTAAAATCATCATAAACACTAACCTAAAAATTGTAAACATCTTAGATGTAACGCTAAACTTAAAGAAAGGTACATTTGAACCTTATAAAAAAGAAAACGATACGGAGGGGTTAGGTTAATCGCCTTGTGCCTGAGACGCCCCTTTTTAGGGGAATACTGGCTAGGACCGAAGTATTTTATGGGAATGTCGGGCACGTCTGGGTTACGGCCCTGCGCTCGAACCCACCTTAAAAAGGCCTTGTGCCACACTTGCCCGTTTGGTGGGGAGGTCAACAAAAACCGTTGATATAATATTCCCCATGATTTCATGATAGTTAGAAGTACCTCTTAATACAGTATATTTACCATATTCCTTACCTACATACCATCATAGATTACAATAACGTATATGTAATATAACATTAACACGACATAAGCAACAAATACAAATTATAATAAAGTACATATTACAATTTATCACAAAACTATTCCAACATATGAATACTCGTATTGCATAATACACCATAGCATATAACAATATACAATGTCACTACGATATTCCCACTTCACCAATTATTCTTAAGGTTTAAACCCTGCATCTTTTCACCGATTATACTTCCATGTCAAATCAAAATTAATTTTCTTCATAAAGCAATGATGATGATAAATTTGACTCTCAGTTAAAATCATCACTACACTCAATAACATTTTTTATTCAGTCAAATCCCCAAACGTCTCTCGACTCCCGCCACATTTTACTACACATCGCTACACATATAATGATAAGACAAACTCAAATATGTCACGCGGTTCATGTATCATCATACACACAGATGCTAACAATCACATATATATATATATATATAAGTGTGTATAATCCGAAAAAAACAGTCCAGAGTTTCAATTAAGAATATACCGAAAATCACTTGCAGAGCGAAAACATTTTTTTAAATAAATTTAACGAAAAAACTTCAATTTAGTGTTTCCATAATAAATTTATTTCTGATCGTTATGACCTTCTTCAGAGGGTTTCATACATTGGTGCTGGGGCTCTTTTGTAGACTTCCCTATCTTTTTTCCGGCTAGAAGAGACAAAAAAGAGGAATATTTAAACATTAATATATAAAGAGATTTCATTAGGAAATAAATAAGGTTGTTTGTCTCTTCTCGCGTAAACGAGATAGGGAAGTCAACATAAAAGCCTAAGCATATATATATATATATATATACCCACACGTTGCCATTAGTCAAATGTCCACTCCGGGTTAGAGTAGACCTAGGAGTAAAAACTCTGAAAGGAGTCTCTATTCTCTCCAGGACAACTCCCAATTTGGATGGGTCTAACCCTTCAAAGGGGATACAGTCAGCGTATTATATAGCCGGCCGACAAGGCATCAAATTACTCAGAATGAAGGAGAAGGCAATTAAAAAGTCTTTAGCCTGACACAAACGTGAAGTTTTACGGCAAAGTGTACCAAACACTTTATTTAGTCGTCTACAACACTTTAGTCAGATCGTGAATATTAATTACGTCGTTGGTCGACGTGATTAATATAGACGACCAGATTAAGGTTTGGTTTCTATGCTTAATGGCATATCAACCTTCGTTGGTTTTTTAATGCCACTTCATCCTGGTAAAATAACATCAGTGATACTATTTAACACAGAGATGGGAAGGTAAGGGGGTTCATATCTTTGCTAATGGTATAAGTCCGAAAGTGAATGTAATAGCGTGACTGGCGTTCGAACTCGCTTACTACGATTCCGCAGTCCACCGTTTTTAACCATTTCACCGCAAGGCCACCCCCTCTTGAGTTCGAAATCCTTTACTTTGAAGACGCAGTTCAGGAGATTAGTAATTACGCCATGGTGACTCTTCCCTTTGACAAGATTAAGTGCAATGACAAAAAAAAAAAATCATGTAAATATAAAAAATCATGTAAATATATTTTTATCATTATGGTCATGGTTGGTCTACAAGTAATGGGAATGTTTCAAACTAGGAATCCTGAAAAGTGAACATGATAGGGAACAAAGATTTTATGGTTATTTCGACATTTTCTTTTTGTTTGAGGAATTCTTAGTTATCTGGGTTTTACTCAAACCAATCCCTTTTGAGCGCAGTAGGGAATAGCTACTTTGTGTAGACCTGTCGCTGGAAACAAATGAATGCCTCTTATTGAATCGAGAACAAAAATGCTTCATCACCATCACCCAAATAATTGTGATGATCTATCAATCTATCTATCTATCTCACCTTGATTGTTGACTGCTTATAATTCCCCTTTTGCTAAAATTTCCCCTTTTTATGCAAAATTATTTACAATAGACTTCTTCTACTGAATAGGTATTTACTGGCAGAAGCTTTCATATGTAGACTTTGTCGGAGAATGGAACAAATTACTGTAGAAAAAGGACATGGAGACTAGCTTGCTCATCCACGATGGTGAGGCGTTGGAAATATAGCCATTTATGGAGCCCTGTCGCAAGTCAACATATTTAGAGTGCTCAATGGGAATTAAACATTAGAAGGTATTGTAAATTAGGTTGCGGATGCGTGGCGTCCTAAATATAAGTATTTTAGAAGTTTCGGTTAGTCTGGCACAAGATGACGTAAGTAGGGCGTCGGTATTAATTGAACACCGGAGCAATAATGATCTTGTAGACTTGCTTGCTTATATATCATTGCAAGGTGTCCTAAAATAGATACAGACTCGTACATGTCCTAGTTAGCAGTATGTTGTCAGTCATTGTCCCCGTCATCTAGTCTATAGTATTCAAGATCTTCCCCATCCCCATTATTTTACGACCTCAACCTGTATCCCAGTCCGCTTATACTGAAGATCTTGAACACTCATATGTAAAAAAATCATATTACCGTCTTGTATCGACCCACACCGTGCCCGACCCCTTTATTTTCCTTTTTTTCCCCCTATAGATTAGAATCCCAGTCCCACCTAGGGCAGGTCCGACTTGTTTCCGGTTCTTTCGCCCCGGAAAACAGTCGGCCTCCAATTTTATAGACGGGGGGATGGGAGGGCAACCAAACGGGGGATTTTTCCTTGTTTCTTTTATTTTTGTATATATTTCGGGGTTTTTCTCCCATCCCCATCATATTCATTTGTAAAAAAATCACAATTTGTAAATAAAATCATGCATCACTTCCGGGGTTTTAAGTAGGTCTTTCTGCATAGAGCAAATGTGGTATTTTGGTGGTAGCAGCGCGCAAGGCGACGGATGAATGACTATATATTGTATTGTTGAATGGGTCGGCGAATGTGGCTAGCTAGGTTCCCTTAGTAAAAACATAGATAAAGCAAGACCACACCCTTCCCCTTCCCCCCAAAACATAAGGCCTAGTGCCTTCCTGTAAAATTTTCTACAGGAAATAAACAGACTCGTACATGTCCTCGTACCCTGGGCACTTATTAAGGATGAATCACTACAGTTATAAAGGTCTTGTCAAGCTTTCAGTAGCAAAAACTTTTTGTATATAGTTGTTTAGTTTTACAGCATATGAACTTTTGTAGGGTTATTTGATACTGAAAGAGAGTCCCCGTGGCGCAGTGGCTAATGTGCAGGACTGTAACGTGATACTAAACGAATTCGAACTCAATTCGTGCTATTACGTTCACTTTCGGACTAATACACTTTGAGTTAAATAGTACGACAACTGTTCTTCTACAAGGATGGCTTTTACATAAAATAGCCTGCGATGGTTGACATGCCATTAAACAAAGAAACCTTACGCTGAACTCAGTCTTTTCTTTCTTAAGAAACTATCAGTTTTAATTAGGTAATAATGATCGTCATGAAAAGTGGCAAACAACAAATGTCTGACGGAATGGCACTACCAAATCACGACAAAATTAGAACGCTCGAAGAAAATGAAACCTACTAATACTTGGGTATCTTGGAGGCTGATACCATCAAACAAGTGCAAATGAAAGACACGATCCGAAAAGAATATCTCAGGAGAACGAGAAAACTACTCGAGATAAAACTCTCCAGCAGAAACCTCATCAAAGGAATAAATACTTGGATTGTGCCCCTAGTCAGATATTCGGGACCCTTTCTCAAGTGGACCAGAGACGAACTTAAACAAATGGACCGAAGAACAAGAAAACTAATGACCATGCATAAGGCATTACACCCCAGAGACGACGTTGACAGACTATATGTATCTAGAAAAGAGGGAGGAAGAGGACTTGCCAGCATCGAAGACACCGTTGACACATCAATACAACGGCTCGAAGACTACATAGAAAAACACGAACGAAGATTAATTACAACCATTAGAAACGATACGGACAACACGATAGACGAAAGAATGAGAACAACTAGGAAACAAAAATGGGAGGAGAAACAACTCTATGGCCGCTTTAAACGTCTAGTAAACAACATCTCACACCAGAAAACGTGGACCTGACTAAGAAAAGGAAACCTTAAGAGAGAAACGGAATCCCTTCCAATAGCAGCAAGGGACAACGCCATAAGAACCAATTATATCAAAGCGAGAATAGATAAGACGCAACAAAACAGTAAATGTTGGCTATGCGGTGACAGAGACGAAACGATCAATCACATAATATGCGAATGCAGCAAATTAGCTTAGAAGGAGTGTAAGGCGAGATACGACTGGGTCGGCAAGGTAATCCACTGGGAAATGTGCAGGAAATTTCAGTTCGACCATACAAACAAATGGTATATGCACAACCCAACACCTGTCCTAGAAGATGACTCGCATAAACTCCTGTGGGAACATACAAACGGATCAACTAATCACGGCCAGAAGACCAGACCTCGTAATAATAATAAAAAAAAGAGAATCTGCAAAATTGTTGACTTTGCTGTCCCGGCAGACCACAGAATAAATCTGAAGGAAAGTGAAAAGAAGGATAAGTACCTCGACCTTGCTAGAGAATTGAAAAAGTTGTGGAACATGTAAGTAATGATTGTGCCAATTGTGATTGGTGCGTTAGGCACAATAACTAAAGGATTATTAAAAGGCCAGGAAGACTTGGAAGTTGGCGGACGGGTAGAGACTATCCAAACGACAGCATTGCTGAGGACGGCCAGAATCCTAAGACGAGTCCTGGAGACTTGCTGTCACTCAAACTCCAGTGAAAAACCATCTGCTAACACTGATGTGAAAAACTGTAAAGGAGGAAATAATAATAGAAGTATCTATACTTAATGCAAATGACTAGCGTACAGTTATATAGTTTTATATTCATACCTATAACTATAATTTACAAGCCATTTTATGATTTAAAAGAACTACTCCTATTCATTAATGCAAATAATTTATTCGCTTATGGAGAGAGTCCCCGTGGTATAGTTGCAAATATGCTAACCTATCATATCTTTATAAGCGAGTTCGAACTCCAGTCACGCTATTAAATTCACTTTTTGACTAATATCCTGTGTAAAGTTATGAACATCCTTATCCCACCCAGTTATAAGTTTAATAAAACCACTGCTGATCTCCAAGAATTACTTGCTTATCAAATAACACATGAAAACTGATATATCATTAAACAAATAAACTAAATACAGTCGTATGGTTTCAAATATTTCAAATACTAAACATTTTCAACTACATCTATATAATCCATATATGGGACCCTAACAAGTGTTGCATTATGAATAGGTTGCTTATTAATTTTGTAAAGTAAGTACATGATTCAAAATATATGAATTCAAAAGTTAACCGGTAATTTGTTAGAAGTGTCATGGAAAATAACCAGTGATAAGACTTGGACCCTGACTGAACTTTTTAGCAGTTCTCTGATTGGTTGGTTCAGTCGTGAGAACGAGGCAGTTAGGTAGAGTGAATTAGAGTAATCCAAAGCGCCGTTACGAACGAACGCCTGAAATGGCTATTTCTACAGCCGTACGGTTGATTTTTTAAATTAGGTGAATAAAGACATCGAAAATCCATCAAAGTCTTTGTGTCCATTTATAAGAACAGAAGCGGATACCGACACTAAGATAAACCCCAAGATGACCCGAAGAAGTCCCAAGCAGAAGACTAGAAAATCCACCCAAAACAGATAAGAATAAGAAAAAGATTATGGTGTAAATCTTAACGGTTCCCTGTCTATCTTGATTCTCTCTCTCTCTCTCTCCACACTACTATTTGGTACCTTTTGTAATAAACAAAAAGAAATGATATTCTTATGTATAAGTGTTATTTCGTTTCCTTCCTTTCTGTCGGTATACAACAACATGTACTACTACATTGGATCCGTATAGACCAGGGATTAATGGCAACAAAATGGTTATTCGACATCTCCATAGTTCTTGAACTGGAGACTCACCACAAAACGCATTATAGTCATGCATAGGGTACCCAGAATATTGATATTTATGAAGCTTAGCTTAGCACATATTTTCATATGTCGAGTGGAAGTGAGGATGAAACTAACGACTAAGTTAAGCAAAAATCATGGAATTAGCTCACTTAGCGGATCTTCATCTTGGTATTTTTTATTCCACAGTAATTTTATTCCATCGGAGGAAAATATTATGGAATATCTCAATGTCTAGGAAAGGATCATGAAATAGCCCATTATGTAGGAAAGAATTATGGCATAATTAGACATGTTAAGAAAAGAATTATAGAATACCCTATTACTATTGAAAGAATTATGGAATTGCCCAATATCGAGGAAAGGATTAGGGAATAGCCTATTGCTTAAGAACCAATAATGGAATAATCCAATATCGAGGCAAGAATTACGGAGAAGCCCAATGTTGAGGAAAAAATTATGCTATTGCCCAATGTGGAGGAAATAATTATGAAATAGCCAAAAGCTGAGAAAAGATTATGGAATAGCCGAATGGTGAGGAAAGAATCATGGAATAGCCGAATGGTGAGGAAAGAATTATGGAATAACCGAATGTTGAAGAATTATGGAATAGTCGAATGTTGAGGAAAGAATTATGGAATTGCTTAATGTTGAAGAAAGAAATGTGGAATGACCCAGCTTTGAAGAAACAGTTCTGGAATAGCCCAATTTTGAGGAAAGAATTACGGAATAGCCCAGTGTCGAGGAAATAATTGTAGAATAGCCCAATGTCGAGGAAATAATTATAGAACTGGCCAATATCGAGGAAAGAGTGAGAGTCATTCAAGGAGGCAATCCCCCGTGTTTTCTTTTGTTTCCTGGCGTCTAAGGCGCTCCCAGTGGGGGAATGCCGACGGTGCCGAAGGTATTTTTAGATTTCGCCGGACGCGTGTGGGTTGCGGCCCTACGTCTGGACCCACTTTAAAAAAGGCCTTGTGCCGTACTTGTCTTGTGGTGGGACTGAGAATAAATAAAAATTCACCGTGGAGTGTGGCGAAAGATGTTAGTTGTCCCTGGTCAAGTAAACTGTGTCTAAAATTTGATACAAGAAAGAGGGCCGTTAAAAAAGGAAAACATAAGACATTAAAGCTTCAAGATAGGAAAGTCAAAGCAAAATGAAAAATGTACAACAAAACAAAAAGAAAACAAATGGACCGAAAAAAGAATCAATGTCTTTGAGAACGTTAAGTGTTCTAATTCCATGAGTTTTGCCAGGGATAGTATAGTAAAAATGGTCTACGAGATAAGAATTTTTAACGAATACTCGATGGGTAGGTACTTTTTGTAAGTCATTTACTAAATGAAACGCTATATCTCTGTTGTTACGCTATATAATTTGATGCGAGCGGTTGCCAACCGTTTTTTACAAATAGGAACTCGTTCCGAGCTTCATTTTTGTTCAGGGCTATTTAATATATATAACATATTCTTTCTGTCTATCCGTGACGTTAGAAACCCAGAAGAATTGGGATGATGTTTTAGAATACCTAATTTGATTTGACTCATATTTTCTTTCATCTTTCAATTTTAGATTCGCACTCTTCCTCCCTGTCGCTGAAATGACGACTCGAATGAGTTGGAATATAAAACAAATAACTAAAATAAAGAGATGAGAGATGCACGTCAAAGTGTTATAATAATTCACCAAATATCCATCCGTCCTTCCTTACGGCTTGGGCTCTGCTATTTGAGACCTGATTTCCAAAAAACTTTGAGTCATGCCAGGAAACGTTTTAGATTAGAATACGAAATCTGGCTCTGAATGGTTAGTAGGAGAGATCTGTTTCCCACCTTCTGTTCAGAGAGGAGTTCCTATAGCGTAGTGGCTAACGTGTCGGATTGGGACATTGTAGTAAGCGAGTTCGAACCTTAGTCACCCGATTACGTTCACTTTCGCACTGGTATAAACCTCTTTATTGCCCAGATATTTGTTAAAGGATACCTTTACTGTTCATCTGCGAGAATGTTTGGGGCTTTAAATAACCTACGAAGGTTATATAAAAAGAAAAAAACCAAACCAAACCTTCCATTATTTACTGCACCCATCATTGTAAGAGGGTACCTTTCCTCACGAGAAAATGACATTTTACATCTATATACGCACTTTAACCCTCTCTTTTACGGCCCAGCGAGAGTTGCTAATAGGGACTTCATTTTATCTCAACGTTGACCTGGACTAAAATGTTTCGAAACTTGAAAAAACATCTCGCAAATAATAGAATTAAATATTCGAAATATTTATCAATTTTTCGAGGTTTTCAAGGGTATCGTGTTTCCTAATTTCTCCAGCATGTGCCGTAAATGAATCAGGGCACCCCACGACTCCTTTCTTTTATAAATCTTTACATGGTCCTCTCCCATGTATCAGTTGTTACTAAGCTTATCAACAATTAGATTGCCCAGCCGGCTGGGGCTCTAGAATACACTGTCTGCATCTCTGTAGAGGGGTAAGACTCCCCAATAAATGTCCTGGATATGACACTAAACAATCTGATGGTAAGGTTCCAGTAACGCAGGAGTTTTGGGGAATGTGGAGCACTCCTTTATTGCCATTGCTTCCAGGTCCACTCTGGCACGGAATGGTAGCACCTGATAGAGCCCTATCAATGGGTTAAATAGAACTAACTGCATACTTATGCGAAACTGAATTGTTTGAATTAGAACTGTTTGACTAAACTGAATAGCTTGAAATAAAAATGTTTTTGACAATGAAACTATACTTAACATTTAAATTGCGTGCTTATGCTAAACTGAATTATTTGAAATGGAACTGTTTTTGATATTGAAACTGTACTTACACGAAACTGAATTGTTTAATATAGAACTATTTTGACATTTAACTGTTTGTAAACAAAATCTGTACTTATACTAAACCCAATTAGCTGATTAGTACTGCTTGACTAAACTGAATAGCTTGAAATGGAAATGTTTTTCACAATTAAACTGTTCTTACATTTAAACTGCGTACTTATGCTAAGCAGAATTATTTGAAATAGAAGTATTTTTATAAAAATGGATTTGGCGTTAAATAACCTACAAAGGTTGATATGCATAAAACCCAAACAACCAACCAACAACCAATTAGATCCTCACAAAGTCTGACCTTGATCCACGCTAATCTAAATTTTGTCTAGTTTGACTATATTTAGTTTCGGTTTCGTCTCTGATGGTGTGAATGTTGCCAAGCTTGTCAAACTGTCTATTTCATTGGTGTAACGAGCAATGTCATAACTGAGCAATCGGTTGGTAACCTTGTACCAGCCTAAACTAAATTAAGACGACCATACCCAAAGAGGCTTTTCATCACAAGAAACTAAAGCAAAAACAAAAAAGAAAAAAAGGAAAAATATTAGCTACCAAAAAAATTCTTTGAGTTTTATATATGTTTTTAACGATCCATTCAAATCAATGACGATGTGTTGTTATAATTCTGTTTTTTCTTTAACCCTTTTTCGTAAAGAGTAAATATTTTTCATGTCCGCCAATTCAATGATCATCGTTGCTTTTGCCTTCAAGATCTGATCTCCAATAATCGACTTATACACGAGTATATACGGTGTTTTCTTTTTAACCCATGACGCAGATTAACGAACAAAAGGACAAACATTGCTTCTCCGGATATCAATGTGAATCGCTTTCAAGCGAATCGTTTATCTTAGTCTTGTAAACAGTGCGGAGAATCAGCAGGTCACTATTGAAATCTGCGTTTGATTGTCGTTGCCATGATGTTTATTAAGTGAGAAAGAAAGACAGCTGATGAAACAAAACTATGAATTCCAATTCAGAAAAGCCTTTAATGAAACAAATATTATGAAACTCGAAGAATGGTTTCGCTTTCTTTCTTTCGTTCTCTCTCTTACTCTCTCTTACGATCTCTCTTTCTATATATATCCTAATAATATAAAAGACAAGAGAAACGTAACGTTCTATGTGTCTGTCACCAAAATATTCAACAAAGAAAGAAAGAAAGAACAGAAGGTGAGATCTTTGACGTCTTTTGTTGAATCCTTAAAGAAAGAAAAAATTAAAGTGAAAAAGAAAGAAAGAAAGAAAGAAAGAAATAAAGAAACATTTGATTTGTAGCTTGTCACATCGAAAGAGAAAGGAAAAGAAAGTTGACAAATTGACGGGAAAGCAGGCCGACGTCACAATGGGAGAGTTTCTTCAGTTTTTGAGTTCGTCTGCTTGGCTATGTATCTTTTGAATCTACATTGACAGCAACAAGGAAGAAAGAGAAAGAGAGATAAAGTGAAAGAGTCTCCATTTATTAACGACACAGACAATTTGATTTTTGTGATAATTCTATGTTTGCTACAAGAAAGTTGTGTTTTTTATTGCAATAACATTCAAGATACTTTTCATTTATTGATTCATTCTTTAAAATTCTGAAATCTTTTTAATTTGGTTTATAAAAATATATTTTTATATAAAATTCAACTGACGGGTGTATTCTAGTATATAAATAAAACTGCTGTGTCTGTTGTCTGTTGTGTCTGTCTGGTTGTTCGTTTGACTGGTTCCGGATTCAATATGAAGATATGTCTCCCAAACAACTGCTTCTTCCTTATATAATTAATATTTACCTATTACGCCATTGACAGGGTATGTCACAATATCAATTTTTTAGGTGCTGCTCCACCCCTGGATATAAACGAGATTGTATTTAAAACATATTTTATGAAGATTTAATGTTCAGCTAGCTATCAAATAAAACTATTATGCGTCATGTCTCTTATTGACTTATTTGCTGCTAAATAATTGAAAAAATCAAGTTGAATGTCCTCAACGTATACTAGTTCCATTATCATTGACGAACAAGACATGCGGGCCACTGCTGGAGAAGTAGGGACAAGCTCATAAGGTATTTACTCCTGTGGTCCCCTTCACATGAGCGAGCAAAGGCAAGACGACCACCTCGAAACTCTGTGCCGATACGTTATGTAACCCGGAAGGCCCGCCGGAAGCAATGGATGATAGGAAGGGGTGGCGAGAGAGAGGGTCAGGGATATCAGTGTTAAAGCCACGACGTGATGATGATCTGGAACCATCTTTGCTAAAGATTCTTTTATAGATGAATCTGTCCCTCTTTATCTTACTATTCACATCTCCGTAACCCATTTTTGTTAATCCTTTCTATAAAGAAATAGCTCTCTATCTCTCTATAGGAACTTAGAATCTCTTTGTCGCTGCTGGATGTCGAACTAAGAGGGAATCTATCGACGATAAAACAGCTAAAATAGACTTAGCAATCCATTTTTAGATCTAAGTTAATATCACTCCCCCGACTCAGAAGTATAATAAATTAGATATTTATAGGAAATATTTATTAATTTTAGGAGTTTTCGAATATATCTTAGATCTCCGAATGAATTCGAAGCCATCCTCCTTACGTCACGCAAGGTGTAAACAAAGCAGTAACCTTATCATCGGCAAAAACAAATTTAACTTTTTCAATTTAAATTTGAAAAAAAAGAATATCAAATATGAATGATTATCTCAAACTTAAATAAAAGCGGCTTTACGTCCTATGTTTGTAATCATAACCATATTTTGTAACCTTTTTTTACCGTGGGTAAATCGGTTACTTCAAACAATTTGTCATAAAATAGATACTTTGGACGGCCATGTAACTCGGAAACGATGATAATCGGGAGTAACGAATGTCATGATGCCATTATATTGGGTTGAATCATAAATAATTTTCGTTTTTTAAAAGCAAGTTGTTACTATGTATTTCAAACTTCCAGTGTTTTAAACACAACCGGAAATAACCTGATTAAAGAGTACCTTCATAGGTCATTCTTATTTCAGTAGTGAAAGAGTAGGCATCATAATTTATTCTGTGATCTCACGCCTTTAAAATGGAGGAACTGAAAGTGCATATTCAACATGTAATGTAGTGAGCGATTAAGAATAATGATAAAAAAACCCAACAACAACCCAGAACGCACACTTGTTAGACTCCAATGAAGATGCTTTAAAAGTACGCTAGAGTTCGCACTTGAACCCAACATATCCCAATCCACAATCCTCCACCACTTGAAAAAGATAAGAAAAGTGAGCCAGCTGGACGTTTCGGTTCCTCGTACTCTTTGTAAGAATAATAAGGAAGATCACATATCTATACGATAAGTCTTCTTTCAAAGCAGAAAAATAACCTGTTTCTCAGGAATATCATAACAGGTGACGAAAAATTGGTCCTTTACGACAATGTTCAATGCAAAAGAGCAAAAGGCAGTGGATTAACTGCAGCGGAAGTTCATGGAAGAAAAGTTATACCATGTGTATGGCGGGATCACCGTGGAAATATTCATTGTGAGTTTTCAGACTGCAATCAGACACTCAAACCAGACTTATAAGCTCAATAACAGCAACGTGTGCGTAAAAATCTTCTTAGAAAACGTCCCATACTCGTCAATAGAGCAAATGTTGTACTTCAAATAATAATGCAGGGCCTAATGAAGCAAGAATCACACAGGAAAAAACTGTTGGATTTAGGCCGATCTGTTCTACCTCATCCACAATATTCCTCAGACCTTGCGCCGAGTGATTTCCATATTTTTTGTTCTCTACAAAGGGCTTTGGATGACAAAAGATTTTCATAAAAAGACCTCGTGAAAACGTTTGTGGAAAACATCTTCAGCTCGAAACCAACTGAATTTTACCAGAGAGGAATCAACACGTTACCGAATAATTGGCAAGAGGTGATTCAAAATAATGGTGAATGTACAATTGATTGAAATGAATACATTGTTAAATTATTCATGAATGAACAATATTTTACTAAAACAGAAATTAATTATAACTCAACCCAGTAAAAAAGAGGCAGTTAGTGTAACAGTTGACGTCGTAGAAAACATGACAGAACTATATTTTACTAAAACGGAAATCATCTATAACTCAATGCTGTAAAAGTGAGGCAGTTAGCGTAACGGTTGACATCGTAGAAAATAGAATCGGTTACCCTTGTTCAAATCCGGGATGATACTTTGCGTCTCACTTTGTTCTAATGCCCTTTGGAAAAGAATGGATCCATCTCTTCATCTCCACTTATATGTATATTAGTAGAGCAGACTGGGCTGTTTAGCCTTAGTACAGCAACCTATTTGAGAGAATGAAAATTTAAATCAAGTTTAGGTTAGCTCTATCAATGATATGGATCGAAATCCAATTGAAAATCTTAGAAAATGGTCTATCCGAAGGCTACATCCACAAAAAAAGGCCTATTAACTACTCTTCCGAATAACTTTGATAAAGAATATTGTTTTAAATTACTGAAATCCATGTCTGTAAGAATGAGAAAATCTGAATTTGAAACAAGTGTTCTCCACCAGACCTTGCATCAAAGGATTATTAAGTAGAATTATCAATGTTAGATTAAAATACATAAAACCATTTATGTGTAAATTATTTGTATTAAATAGGAATACTTAAAGTCAATTAAGTGTGTAAGCGATTCTAGATGAATAATCTAAGATTCCCTTGTTACTCTCCTGCCGTCCACCCCTATCGGTTATTGCTATTGGTATGACCTAAAGACAGCATCCAGTGGCCAAACAAAACTAGTTAATATAAGTTTTTGCTGGTCGACCAACATTGGTGTGTCCATGTTCATAAGTGAATGTTACTTATGGGTTTATCCTTTCTTCTCTTGCAGTGACCAGCATATTTTCATTGATATTAGAAATTTATGTCTATGTAGAATTAACCATTTAATAAACAGGTTTTGAATATTTATTTAATTCACATTAAGAAATCTTGCTGCAGTAAATGTTTATTTTTCGTTTGGGTAATTATATAGAAGCATTTTAGCAAACAATTTAGTTATTAAGAAAATAATTAGTGAATTGAAATATTAGAATCTTTAACCAACACGAGGTGGTAAAGAGAAGTGACTTCTTACGTCTCTGATAATCGATTGACTGCTTGATATTTTTGCCAGTATACTTGCCTAAAATGTGCACTCTCTTCCTAAAAGAACTAATTGTTTTATGACTGATGGAACTCAGGTAAATATAGGTATTTGTAGCGGGATAGGTGCTGCCAACATGTTAGAACGCTTCGTTAAATATGGCGAAAAGAGTGTCAGATATTCGCGTTGTCTCAATGCAGAAAACAATACAACTGATTAATCGAAGAAAAATCGTGACGTGGCAAGACACCATGGCAAGCAATACACCCCCAGTCTCACTCCTATCCTCACCCTCAACGAAAAAAGAAAACATGAGAAGTACATAAACACCCCCCTAAAAATACACAACAATAAATATCTTTTCTTTTCTTTTCTTTTTTACAGCAATCTTACAAGAATTCTCAGGAGAAACAATTCATCACTTCACGTGTGATGAATTAGGACTTCCTAAAACCAACGTGCAGTTGGATTTTCGTAAATTGTTCTGTGAAAAAGACATATATTACACGATTAGCGGTGCATACACCCTAGTGTGCATCTTGATAAACAAACCGGGTATATTTGGTCGAATAACATTATTTTCTTTTGTATTTTTTCGTATACTCACTTAGGTTTTTAACAATAGACTCCATCATTCAGGATAAAACATTCCCTTGATTCTCAACAAATTGAATTCTTCTAATTTGCGCCATGCTAGGTGTCCCTTGGGCAAGACGTAATATCTACTATTAGACACATCAATGGACTCCATCAATTCAAGTGTTGCTGTTTGAAATACTTCGAGAGCTTAGAAATTTTTTTTCTTTTAATCTGCGATACCCCCATCCCCCAAAAAACAACAAAAACAAATAACAATCCCCCGGTAAATATTGCAAGACTCAGTTGTACAAGTAATAAAAGATTAGGATTAAAGAAAAGTATATCGACCCAGCCTGCTGTGATAAAACGCAGTATCTATATAGATAGATTAGTTTTAACGGCATGTCAACCTGTCTAGGGGTATTTTATGACAAGAGATTAGGGGATAGCGTTTATTGTACGTTCATATTAACATTTTCTTTTTGGAGTTGTTTCTTATGAGAGTTCTTTTTTTAATACAGCACTATTAAATACTAATAATTTTTAAACATATTAATATAACCCATTGTTAGGACCCTTACAGGTAGTCTCTGGATTAGAGTGAACCTGGGAGTAATGGCAGTAAAAGTGTACTCCACGTTTCCCAAATCTCCAGAACTGGGGCCTCACCATCTAATGAAGTTTAGTGTCATATGCCAGATATCCCATTTTTGGAGGGTGGGGGGTTCTTACCCATCAGTGAAGTGTACAATGAACATATTTCAAGCCCCGCCAACAAGACATCATTAATATCGTGTAAAAAGCATCATATAATTTTTGTAATCAAAATATGTCAGACAGAGCACAGATAATACACTGATCCTTGAAAGAGACACGATACTTTCATCTGAAGTGCTGATCCATAAAGATACAAGCCCTTCATTTTTTATGGGAACTATGCTAAAATAATGGTAATGAAAACTGTATTGACCAAAAGTGCTGTGATAAAAAGTAAAAACGATGGAATAGAACGATGTGATGTAGAAAAGTTCTCGGCACAACCAAGAAGTGAATGACTTCTGGCCATAAAAACATAATTACTATTCCACGTATTCATGTTGCATTTCAATATATTAGGCATATCTCAAGATTTTTCAAACCTCTCCGCTTCAATAATTAAAAAAATTACTTCTTGGATGGGCTGGAAACTTTTCCAAGTAATAAAATAGTTGTTATAATGCTTTAATGAAAGAGGCGACATCTCCACACTAGGAGGTGAACTTTTCAAACTAGTGGACGAGTTCACCTACCAAGGAAACTGGGTCTCATCAACCGAGAATTACATCAACACGCGAAAAGCAAAGGCATAGACAGCTATCGATAGACTATCGGTCATATGGAAATCAGACCTGACCAATAAAATAAAACGCAGTTTTTTTCCAAGCAGCAGTCGTGTGGATACTGTTATATGGATGCACTATATGGACGCTAACTAAACGTTTGGAGAAAAAGCTTAACGGCAATTACACAAGAATGCTGCGAGCAATATTTAACATTACCTGGAGGCAACACACCACAAAACAGCTGCTGTACAGCCACCTACCACCCATCACGAAAATTATAAGTTAGACGAACCTGACTGCTGGAGAAGTAAGGACGAAATCATAAGCGATATAGTCCAGTGGACCCCTACACATGGATGAGCAAAGGCAGAACGACCAGCTAGAACCTATATACATAAGCTCTGTGCCGATACAGGATGTAGCCTGAAAGACCCACCGGGAGCGATGGACGATAGAGACGGGTGGGAAGAGAGGGTCAGGGAGATCCGTGCTGGCAGTCCAACATGATGATGAATAATGTTGATAAACGATATTTCTTTAAAGTTGTGGCTGCATCAATACTAATATATGGATACACCACATAGACGCTAACAAAATAGCTAGAGGGGAACTACAAAAAAATGTTACAAGCAGTTTTGAACAAATCCTGGAAGCAACACCCCACGAATCAACAGTTGTACAGCCACTTTTCCCCGATCTCTAAAATCGTCCAATTAAGACGAACACAACTGGAGAAGCAAGGACGGACTCATAAGTGACGTTCTTCTATGGACCCGCTATACGTGGATGTGCAGCGGGACTGGAGTTTGAACCCGCTTACGACGAGTCGGCAGTCCATCGCTTTAACCATTACATAACAAGTACATCCACGTCACTGGGCTTGATTTCTTTACTGAATTTGCATGTTAAGTAAAGAATTTTACGTTCCTGAAACAACGAGTCAACACAAACTGGGTGACTGGTTAGTTGTTTGGTTTTACGACGTATTAACCACTTTCAGATCATTTAACACCGAATCAAATTTCAAGTAATTCAATTAAGTATCAGTATGGCCTTTGTTTACGAACAGTTAAATGTCAAAACAGTTCAGTTAAATGTCAAAACAGTTCTTTTTCAAACATTTCAGTTTGGCATCAGTACACAGTTTAGTTCTATTTTACCCATAGATAGGACCCTATCAGGTGCTACCACTCCGAGCCCGAGTGGACCTGGAAGCGATAGCAATGAAGGGTTATTCAGCTTTCCCCTAAGCTGCAGCATTACTGGAGCCTTACCATCAGATTGTTTAGTTTCATATCCAGGACACTCGTTGGATGAGTCTTACCCCTCTTCAGAGATGCAGTCAGTGTATTGTGTAGTCCAAGCTGACTAAGTAAACAACCCGGGTAAGTAAGACTAAGTTTTGTCTTGTTGAATACAACAGTAAAACTAAGCTAATGTATGGGAGCGCATTGGCCTTATTCTATTATTTTTTTGTCCTTATCGATTTTTCGTTTCTAATTTACACCCCTCCCTCATTAGATGGCAGAAAATCAAGTTCTCCGGCGATGTGAAAGTTATTTAGAAATTTTTAAACTTCGCACATCAATATCTAGCCATGTTACCTCGTTCCTTCTGGTATTTTTGTCCGTGATGGGGATCCGTACTAACAAACATTTCCATTTTTTAAACTATGAATATATTTTTTTTCATCTCATTTTTCATCAGGGGGGATTTGTTTTTTTTTTGCAAATGAAATTTCTGTCATTAACCCCCACCTCATAATATGTACATATGTATTTAGTTTTGGATTTCAAGGTGCAGAGGGGGGGGGCGCACGTCGCTTTGCGACGTCGTAATAAGCGATTTCGAACTAGGAAATGTTTATTTTCTTCTGTTATCTTGAGAAAGAGACGTTGGTAGGTTACTTTGTTTAATGGCATGTCAACCCTTATGGGCTCTTTCAATATTTTTTTTTAGTATATCTGATATCTTGTGTATTAATAAATTGTTGCATGTTAATAATCTTTACGTTAAACTCTAGGTACTTCGTTTATCGTCTGAATAAACATGATCTCGTAATTCAAGCAAATGTCGTCAACATACCACGGAGCTTCACTGATGGAATTGTTTTCGTTTTGGCGAGGTCGTTCGTTGACGTTTGTTAATGCAATCAGTGTTGTGCGCTTCGTCACATGCGCCTTACTAGCTAATTGCTTGTGGTCCAATGGGGGATGCTGTATTTGTATTATTCTTTCAAAAAAGTTCTAGCCCGCAACAAAACCAGACTTGCAGTGAGGTGAAGATGAACTGTTTCGGCAAGTAACATAGCTTTACAAAACGATCAGTGGTGCGTGACAACAGCAACACGATGTCACTCGCTCGTCTCCTCGTTAAAAACGAAGATAAATATACCTTTACGCTCCGTTCACCTCTATTCACCACAGGCTCGCGGTTTTTTACGCTCAAATAAAAGCTCCCATTAGACTGTTCGTATATATATATATATAAAAAGAGAACAATATCGCCCTTTTAAAGATGGGATAAAAACACATGTAACTATAATACTAGTTAAATTTGTCAAGAATATAATAATAATCAGTTCATTAAGTAATTAATTCTTTTATTCATATTGAAAGGAACTAATTGATTGATTAGTTTTAATGGCATGTCAACCCATCTAAATTTATACAATGCTTTGAGGTTAGGGAATTGGATTCATTGTGCATTTATATTTACATCCTTAATCCCGTTGTTTCTTAAGAGATTTTATTTCTGCATACGGGATAATCAAATGCGAATATTTGAAATTTTTTAAACAGATCTATTTGATACATAGATGGAACTCAAACAGTTTTTATCCTGTTTTATTCTCTTTTTATAGTTGAAATGTATTATATGTATATATTCACATTCTGCTAATTCACTTGGGGGAAAGAATGACTCCAATTATAGTCCTTCCAGTTATGTATGAATAGTAGGGCAGCCTGGCTCTTTAACGTTGGTATGACAACGGTCAAGGATAAGGTAAACAAAATTCAAACCTGAAAAATTTACCTTATATCGTGTGCAGGGTTGGGTATATATATATATATATATATATATATATATATATATATATATATATATATATGTATAGAGAGAGAGAGAGAGAGAGAGAGAGAGAGAGAGAGAGAGAGAGAGAGAGAGATTCAAACCCTAGACGGCACTTTAAATAACTTTAAAAAAATTAAAAACCACACGGTCAGCACAAGCTTATATATATATATATATATATATATATATATATATATATATATATATATATATATATATATATATATATATATATATATATATATTGGTTGTTGAAGGTCCAAAGAAAGAATAAAGATAAATTTTAAAATAAGAAGGTCCACGAAGTGATTTGTATTTTTTGAATTTATTTATTTTGTTCTTCCATACGTGTTATATATATATCTATGTTTCCAGCTCGTTGCTTTCGTCAGAGAACATATGTGGCCCGAGGCCTTTTTAATGGGGTACTCAATGAGACTTGAACTCACTCTTGTTTCCAGTATAAATGACCTTTGGTTGGTCAAGTTGGTTTATATAGGAGTCGTTGTTCCTCTATCATGAAGTGCGTTTACTTTGGTCTGCTTTTTAATATATATATATATATATATATATATATATATATATATATATATATATATATATATATATATATATATATATATATATATATATATAATGTTTGTTTGAGAAATAAAACAATAAGCCATATATATCTATATTAAGTGTATTTGTCATTTTATTATTCTCTCCCACGAAAAATGCGTAAATTCATGCCGAAAGTACTTGGGGAAAAATACGGTGTTATCTAAAAGCCAAAAACCTCATACGAAGACGTGAATGGATAAGAAATAAAATAGGCAGACATGAAGTGTTTGTCTTATTTAAGCAAACATGTTAACATAAGAAAATACTTCCTATATGTATATACATACAGACAAGCAACGTGTCATGAGAGACGACAGAAAAACGTGTGAAGATTAGATCAGAAAAGCCGAAGTCAAACAAGTTGTTTTAAAGAGGGATTGTTTAGACTCATTTGCGACGCAAAAAAGTTACAAAGAATGGGGGGTGGGTCCCCGTAGTGTAATGGCAAAAGTGCCGGGCTGCAGCCTTGAAATAAGTGAGTTCGAACTTCAATCACGTTGTTACGCTCATTATTGGACTAATACCCTTGAAAAAGGTATGAACTTTTTTTAACCCCAACAAGCTATGGGATAAATTGTATTATTGCTTTCTTTCAGTAAAGAATAATACTAACTGGCATTAAATAACGGGTGAAGGTTGATATGCAATTAAACAAAGAAGCCAAACTAAATCAAACTAAAGAATGAAGACGCTCTAGCTTGACTGAAAAGTTAGAAAAGACGAAACAGGCAGGATATTCTCGTGGTGAAATAGTTTAAGCGCTGGACTGCAGAATCGTAGTTGTTAGCTTAACAGGCTAAGACCTCAGGTTTCCAATGAACGTTACTGTCAATAAGAGGATTTGTCTTTTTTTCCTAGACAAGTTTGGTCTTAACAAACAGACACTACAAAATAGACAAGGATGAAAGCATGTTACAAGCAAATAGCCAGAGACAGTTTATTTGCCAGTAATGTCCTAAGGCTTTTCAAATTATCAACCTAGTTGACAATCGTTGGGAATATACTTTTAAAAATGGTTCTTGATTCCTCCTTGCTTAAAATTCAGCATTATAAAGTAAGGATTGAGTAACCCAGAGAGAGGAGTAGCGCCTTCCATTACACCTCGGTATAGTACTAATTGAAAAAGATGCCTTCAGGTCAACTCGGGTCGGCCAACTTACTGACAATGATTTAACAGGGAGCCACGATATATATATATATATATATATATATATATATATTGTCATTCACAGACAGACTGTTTCGTTGTATTACAACTCTTCAGCGTGGAT
>OY757916.1:39436600-39446600 GCA_963585895.1 Sepioteuthis lessoniana | reverse complement strand
AGGAGACCGGCTGTTAAATCCCAAGTCGTGTTATACCAACGACTAAAAAACCGGTACTTGATTCCGCCTTGCTTAACACTCAGCACTATAAGGTAAAGATCAAGGATGAAATGGAGCAATTCAGAAAATGGAGTAACGCCCTCCCTTACACCTCAGTGTAGTAGCTATTGAAAAGGGAGCTTTCGGGTTAAGGGAGCTTTCGGGTTACCCTCGACTACAGTCGACCAACTAAAAATTTGTGAAATCGCTGAACAAAAGGCTGCTTGTTGCTCTCATAAAATGCTCACACAGTTGTTTTTGAATACAGATCTTTTGATATATGTAAGAATGGTAATGGACTTATATACAATTTACACATACCTACACATACATATCTCTTATATATGCGTAAGTGTAAACGAAGACAGAGAGACAGAGAGAGTGAGTGAAATATAAATTATAATTAAGATATACGATACACGTTCTAATTGTATGATTGTATATATAGAGGATCTGATATTTTACATAATATATGTAAACTTCGGGGTATGACACAAAACTATCCGGTCGTGTGCCAGTTTGGGATCTCAAGAGAGACTTGAGTAACCTTTCATTGTTATTACTTCCAGGTCCACTTTGATCAGGAGTGGTCGTACTTGTTGGCGTCCCATCTTTGATTTGGTCTGGTATGGTTTGCTTTGGTTTTATGGCATATCAACCATTGCTGGTAATTTAATGCCAAATCCTGTTTTTACATATATATTAAATATATGATTTGTACACACATTCTGTAGATACGCACAGGTCAATCATGAATCAGTTCTATTTTTAGCAATTCAATTTAGTATAAGTCAACAATGTTAAATGGTTCCTAGTATTGCTATGTACAACTAGCAATTCAATTAGACATCAGTTATTTATTTACACACAGTTAAATGATCAAACAGTTCTATTTCTAACAATTCAATGTTGCATGAATCATTTATTCGCGTTCAGTTTAAATGTCAAACTGTTCTATTTGACCCATAGATAGGACCCTATCAGATGCTACCACTCCAGGCCAGAGGGGATTGGGGGAACAATGGTGATGAATGGGTACTCTGCATTACCCCAAAACACCAGCTAAGAGCTTCCCCATTAGTTTTTTTAGAGTCACATCTAGGACACTCGTTATGGAAGGGGTATTACCCTTCTGCAGAGATGTAGTTGGTGTAATCTACAGCCTCAACCGACAAGGCTACCTATCTTTGAGTCAAAAAGATTATTGCATTAAAATATAAATACTTGATACCATATAACTGTGTGGAAACAAATGGTCGTTAATCAATTGGTTGTTGTTTGGTTGGGTGTTATGGCATATCAACCTTTGTAGGTTATTTAACGCCAAATCCATTTTTATGTAGATTATCCGTTCTATTTCAAACAACTCAGTTTAGCATGAGTAGACTGTTTAATTGTCAAAAATTGTCTATTTCAAGCTATTCAGTTTAGTCAAACAGTTCTAATTCAGCTAATTTAGTTTAGTATAAGTAGAGATTTTGTTTACAAACAGTTAAATACCAAAACAGTTCAATATTAAACAAATCAATTTAGTATAAGTACTGTTTCAATTTCAAAAAACAGTTCAATTTTAAACAATCCAGTTTAGCATAAGCACACAGTTTAAATGTAAGAACAGTTTAATTGTCAAAAACATTACTATTACAAGCTATTCAGTTTAGTCAAACAGTTCAGTTTAGCAAAGATATGCCGTTAGTTCTATTTAACCCATAGATAGGGCCCTATCAGGTGCTACCACGCTGGGAAAGAGTGGACCTGGGAGCAATGGCAATGAAGGGGTATTCCACATTCCCCAAAGCCCCAGCATTACTGGAACCTCACCATCAGATTGTTTAGTGTCATATCCAGGACACTTGTTGGGGTGGGGGTCTTATCCCTCTGTAGAGGAGCAGTCGGTGTATTCTACTGCCCCAGCAAACTGGGCAAGTTATTTAACTAGAATAAATACTTAAAACTATATAGTTGTATATAAGTTGTTAGTATTTGATAGGAATATTTGATGGTAAATAACTCTGCAAGCACGTGATTATAGAATAGAAGAAAGTTCAATTGAAAAAAATGAAATGGAACATTATAAGTATAGTATGATATCAATTAAATATTTACAATGAATCGCATTTTGCCATTAAATAACCCATATGTAATTGATATACTTTTAAACAAATAAAACAAACCAAATATCACACACACACACACACACACACACACACACACACACACACATATATATATATATATATATATACATATGTAAGATAGCATTGACTTACAGACAACGGTGCTTTGTTTGCACACTTATTAATCCTAATATTTTATGCACAACTATTTGGTTCGGATTGATTTCTTTGATTCATGGCATATCAACCATCATGGGTTATTCAGTACCAAACTCATCCTTGTAGAGCAACTGTAATGGTACTACTTAACCCTTAGGTAAGGGATGAGGATGTTCATACCTTTCCCTTGTGTATTAGTTCAAAAGTGTGTTCAAATTCGCTTTCTTCGATGTTTCAGTCCGGAACATTTGCCACAATGCCACGGAACACCCCCAACAATTCAGTTTCAATAATTATCCTAACATATTAAGTATCATCAACTATGATATCCTAACACACATCAACTACTCTATCGTAATTATATATATATATATATATATATATATATATATATATATATATATATATATATATATATATATTATCATTATCATCAGGTTGTGGTGCTAGCATGCATTTCCCTGACTATCTCTTTGTCGTTCATCGCACCGAGCAGGCCTTCCAAACAGTATCCTGTTCCGTGCAGAGCTATTGTAGATAAGTCTTTTGCACGACCATGTGAAGGGGTCTATAGAAGAACGTCACCTATGAGTTAGTCCTTGCTCCATCAGCAGTGTCCCACATGTCTTTCTCGTCTTACTTAGACGGGTTTAGAGATGGGATGTTAGTGGCCGTACAGTTGCTGTTTCATGAGGTGTTTCTTCCAGGATTTCTTTAATATAGTTTGTTGCATTCTTGTGCAATTCCTGTCTAACTTTATCGTTATGCTTTTTGTCGGCGTTTATGTGGTGCATCCATATATATGCATGCTCTGTCACTGATATTGAGCACTCTTTATTCATGACTTTACTAATATATATATATATATATATATATAATCACTCTGCATGGACAGGGTGCGATTCAATGTCAATATTTTAACCGAGTTTGAGTTTAGATTCAGAATTTACCTTCTTCTAGACTGGTTGCCATACCTAGATTAAAAAGGCACAGTCTTCCCTTATATTACCCACATGTATATATATATATATATATATATGCATGTGTCTAGATGGTTTTAAGATATTCAGTGACGATTGACTTCAAAAGGACAATCGCAATCAAAACAACCTATCAAAATAATCTTTGCTCTAAAAGAAATTTAAAGCCTTCTTTAAAACTCAAATAATAATGATAATGATAATAACAAAAAACAGAATTTTCGAATGGAATCTTCTAGAATCAGGTGTCATGTAATTCTTAGAAAAGATATAAAATTCCCCAACTTTTAGTTAGTACTTACGAAATATATGGATGTATACACAAACTAAATAATTCTCTAGGAACACTCGTTGGGTAGAGGTTAGTACAAACTTCTCTTTAAAAAAAAACACTAGATTTTCGATGACTTGTAAAATCTGTTGGTAAATTTTTGCTATATTTTAACTGAAGAGTGTTACTAATCGGCTCAATGTTTGTACCCGGTGCAATTATCTCGAGCTAAATGAAGAATTGTTTAAATTTACCTCGTCACCCTTCATATTGCCCAACGACTTTCTTAATCGATGGACGTTTTATCCCGGTATTTCGTCATAAAATCATCAGAAATCTCACGTGAAAGATTATCACCAGCACATTCAAAACGAGGTTAAGTATAAGATATCACCATTAAGCTGGCATAGAAAAATCTTTTAAGCAACCCACTCTAGTTGCTTGGGAAGTGAAAAATAAAATAGTTGGACCACGGACTTTAACTAAGTCAAAACTTAGGTTTAGGTATACTTCCTGTTTTTTGTTTTTTTGTGACCCGCTGTTTATGAACCGTCAATATGACTGCTCTTACTCACATCTGTGTCAGGTGCGGAGATCAAAAACAACCCCTGGGTCTGGTATAGCCACAATATACCACCCATGATAAAAATGTCCAATCTCAATACTACGAAACATGGGACCCAGGCAACAGGCTTGGGTGTCATGATCGCCAGGTGCTCTCCTGATAGCCAACATGGAAGATCCGACGTCATCCTGCGAATGTTGGCTGCTCTTTGTTCAGGTACATGAATGACGACATTAGAAACCACAACGATCAGAGACCAAAACACAAAACATGGACCAGGGAAGACAATCATCTTGCACTACTCTGCTATTTTAGGAGCAATCCTTCACAAAGAGATTATGGGAAAAGAATGATAATGATCTGGCAAGAATGTGTTAGTTTCCAGACTACAAGCCAAAGGCTTGCCAATCAAATTAGAACAATAATAAAAAAGGATGGTTTTCGGACCTTGAAATACTAGAAATACACCAGAAAACACAGACGCAAGACCGTACAATTCCAAACGCATCAAGTGACGCCAACCAAAAACAACATATCAGAAACGAATTGCCAACTCTTGAGAATGATTACGCAACAGTACCAAGTAACCCTACAGAAACAATATCACAAGAACAACAGACAAATCTAGAAAACCTAAAAAGAATTATGAACAGTGAGAAGACCACCCTTCCATTATTAAGAAACATAGAATGGAGAACACTTAAAACAGAAACAAACAAAATAAATCAAATACTACCTTACATATCAACAAATATAACTGAGTTAAAGGATCTAATCTATGCAGGGGCGAAATTAGTGTGTGGAAAAATTGGGGTCCCCTCAAAAAAGCACAAAGAAACAGTCAAAACCAAGATGGGAAGTTCGACTGGAAACCCAGATAAAAAAATCTACGAAAACAGGCCAAAATGGTAAAACAGAAAAATCCTGGAATATGTGGGAAGAGAATGAAAAAGACAATACGAGAAAAAATAACAGTACAACTTGAAGAAATAAACCAGAAGGTTCTGGCGAAAGAAGGGAGACTACAAATATATCGACAAAACAGGACATTCCAAAACAACGAAAGAAAATTCTATCAACAATTGGGACACAAAAACATACCAACAACCAGACGCCAAACAAACCGAACAATTTTGGACGAAAATATGGCAACCGAAAAAGCATAACGAAAAGGCGGAATGGATAAACGATATGACAAGAGAACTAGAAGGACTCGAGGAAGGCCTCAAAGCGGAAATACACATCAAAATTCTCAAAGAGACACTAAAAAAGATATCAAACTGGAAAACGCCAGAACATGATGGAATACATGGTTTCTGGTTCAAGAAATTCACCTCCATTCACGACAGACTAGCACTAGAAATTAACAGATGCCAACAAGATGCACAAGTACCTGACTGGATGACCAAAGGAAAGACCACATTGATCCAAAAAGACCCAAGTTAAAGAACTGCTCCAAACAATTATAGACCCATAACTTGTTTACCGATGATGTGGAAAATATTAACAGCACAAATAAGGGAAGCGATATACTACTCGCTAACAAGTCGCGAATTGTTCCCTGATGAAAAGAAACGATGCTGCAAAGGAACCAGAGACACAGCAGAGTTACTCTACATAGATCAACACATCCTAAATGAAAGCAAGAACAGACGGAAAAATTTAATCATGACCTGGATAGACTACAAAAAGGCATATGATATAGTTCCGCGAAGCTGGATAATAAACTGTCTCAAAATGTACAAAATATCACACGAAACCATTCGCTTCATCGAAAAAACTATGAAAAACTGGAGAGTTTAATTAACAGCAGGAGGAAAAAGCCTGGCTGAAACAAAGATTCAAAGAGGGATTTTCCAATGAGATGCACTGTCACCCCTTCTATTCATAACTGCCATGATGCCACTAAACCACATACTTAAAAAATGCACGGTCGGATACAAACTTAGTAGATCGCAAGAAAATATCAACCACCTAATGTGTATGGATGACATAAAACAATTTGCAAAAAATGAAAAAGAACTGGAAACCCTGATACACACCGTTAGAATATAAAGTCAAGACAGGGATGGAATTTAGCATTGAAAAATGCACTTTGTTCGTCATGAAAAGTGGCAAACGACATCTAACTGACTGAACAGTACTACCAAATCAAGACAAGATCAGAACGCTTGCAGAAAACGAGACCTACAAATACTTAGGAATCTTGGAGGCTGACACCATCAAACAAGTGGAAATGAAAAGCAAAATTCAAAAAGAATATCTCAGGAGAACTAGAAAACTGCTCACAACAAATCTCTCTAGCAGAAACTTTATCGTAGGAATAAATACTTGAGCTGTAAACCTCGTTAGATACTCGAGACCCTTTCTCAAGTGGACCAGAGAGAACTTAGACAAATGGACCAAATAACTAGAAAACTAATAACCATGCAAAAGGCATTACATCCCAGAGACGACGTTGACAGACTATAAGCATCAAGAAAAGAGGGAGGAAGAGGACTTGTCAGCATCGAAGACAGCGTTGACACATCCATACAATGACTCGAAGACTACATAGAAAAATACGAACGAGGACTGATTACGGCCATCAGAAACAATACTGACAACACGATAGATAACAGAATGACAAAAACTTGGAAACTTAAATGGGAAGGAAAACAAATCTATGGGCGTTTTAAAGGACGATTAAACAACATCTCACACGAAAAAACCTGGACATGGCTAAGAAGAAGAAACTTTAAGAGAGAAACAGAATCACTCCTAAGAGCAGCACAAAACAACGCCATAAGAACCAATCATATCAAAGCCAGAATAGATAAGACGCACCAAAATAGCAAATGTGGTGACAGAGATGAAAGCATCAATCACATAATAAGCAAATGCAGCAAATTAGCATAGAAGGAGTACAAGGCTAGACACGACTGGGTGGGCAAGGTGATCCACTGGGAAATGTGTAAGAAATTTAAATTTGACCATGCCAACAAATGGTATATGCACAACTCAGCAGCAGTCCTAGGAAATGACACACACAAACTTCTATGGGACTTTGACATACAAACGGATCACCTAGTTTCGGTCAAAAGACCAGATTTTATAAAAATCAACAAAAAAAAAAAAAAGAAAACCTGCAAAATTGTCGACTTTGCTTTCCTGGCTGACCACCGAATAAAACTGAAAGAAAGTGAAAAACAGAGATAAGTACCTCGATTTTGCTAGAGAATTGAAAAAAACTATGGAACATGAAGGTGACAATTATACCAATTATGACTGGTGCTTTTGGTACGGTAACTAAGGGATTATTAAAGGGCCTGGAGGATTTTGAAGTTGGCGGTTGAGTAGAGACCATCCAAACAACAGCATTATTGAAAACGGCCAGAATACTGAAAAGAGTCCTGGAGACTTGAGGAGACTTTCTGTCACTCAATATCCAGTGAAAGACCATCAGCTTACGCTGATGTGAAAACCTCTAAGTAAATTATAATAATGATAACAATATTAAGAATATTGATAAGAAAATCTGAAATACGTATTTTGAAATCACTTACGAACCTTATTCATTTGAAAACACGCACGCACGCACTCACGCATATATATATATATATATATATATATATATATACAAAGCTCATTAAATAAGTTTCCAGACTTTTTTCTTATGATTCACTTTTATTGATAGTACACACATGAAACTCTAGTCCCCTTTGAAGTAATCTCCTCCTGCTGCAATGCACTGGTTGTACCATTCCAACAACTTCTGGAAGGCCCCATGGAACTCCTCGTGTGTGACCGTGTCATTGACCTTCGTCACAGTCTCATAACGACTGCCTCTAAGTTTTTCCTTGAGCTTAGGGAATGACCAAAAGTCTCTGGGAGTAAGGTCTGGACAATAGGGAGGCTGAGGAACTGTCTTGATGCCCATCTTTGTCAAATAGTCTGTGTCAAGGATGGAGTTGTGGACTAGTACATTGTCCTATTGGAAATTTCATTGACCCGATTTGAAGAGTGCTGTCCTCTTCCGACAGAATCTCTTCCTGAACTCTCTTAAAACCTCAACATATTATTCCTTGTTGACTGTCTGTCCAGTGGGAACCCAGTGCATGTAGATCATGCCAGTGCTGTCAGAAAAAGGGATCATCAAAAGTTTGTGGGTAGATTTTCTCTGTCTGGCCTTCTTGGGTCTGGGAGAGCTAGCATGCTCCACGGGAAACTCTGTCTCTTGGTCTCTGGGTCATTGCAGTAGATCCAGCTTTCATCGCAGGTCACCAGAGTATCAAGAACTGAGGGGTCTGAATTGATCAGATCGACCATCTCCCTGCTGTCATGATAACGTCTTTCTTTATGATCATCTCTGAGTACCTTTGGGACAAACCTCGCACAAATCTTCTGCATCTTCAGTTCCTCGCGAATAATTGTGTGTACAGTTACCACACTGTCATCAAACTGTGCACTTATTGTCTCTATAGACACACAACGGTCCTTATCTATGAAATTCTTTATTTGGTCAATCAACTCTGGTGTTCTGACTTCCTTACTCCTCCCACACCTCTCATCATCCCTCACAGACGCCCTGCCTTCCTTGAATCTCTTATGCCACTCAAAAACTGATGTTCGATTCATGTAAGATGGCCCAAAATCAGTCTGAAGCATTTCATACATTTATGTGGCATTTTTTCCAAGTTTAAAACAGAATTTTATAGCATATCCTTCTTCTAAAGTGTCCTCACGTCCAGACTGCATTTTGAAATTCACCAGCTGTGACAATCAGGCTTTAGTAGGGTGTATTCTAATTACTGCTTAGCTGTTCATTTGAACCTGAAATCATAAAAATAGGCCAGTCATCTCATAAGATATATAGCCATAACATAGTTAATTTTCAAGAGTCTACGACAATTTTAGATGCCTGAACAAAAAAGTCTGGAAACTTATTGAAGTCTCCTCGTATATATATATATATATATATATATATATATATATATATATATATATATAAGTTTGGTTAAAAATAACCGGTAGTGAAACAGGATTTTTTCTTTGCGATCAAAGGAACGTAATTTCAGATCGAATCCTCCAAATGATTTAGTGCTACGAACGCTTACGTCTGTGACCAGATGTCTTCAAAAATGGTAGAACTTGTGTTGATGGAATCTGGATAAAATTAACTTTTCTTTGTCTCTAATTATATAAAGAATGTTGAAATAAAAAAAAGTTCTGTCTCATCGTATTTGTATTAAACGATGTTGCCGTAAGTTATTGAAGGATCAGTTGATATCGTGTAACTGTTGCAGTTTAACTGAGAAAGGTATTAATCGTTGTGGCACCGGCTGATATGGCACTAATTGTTAAATATATTTAGAATTCACTGTTAATGGAACAAAGAAGCTCTTCTTAATTTTTTTAAGTTTATATTATTGACTTGCATATTTAGAGTCTTGTTTATTGTTGGTCCTATACAATATTCGCGAGTTTTTGACAAGAATTTGGCGTTTGACGAATATATATATATATATATATATATATATATATATATATATATATATATATATATATATAGTGTGTGTGTGTGTACCGCTTCTCTCAATGTGTATGTGTGCGTATACTATTTCTCTATGTTTGTGCGTGTGTGTTTCTTTATCCGTGTGTGTGTATCTCTTCTTTATGTGTGTGTTTAAGAGTGTGTGTGTAGCGCTTCTTTGTTTGTGCTTTGTGTGTGCTTTTGTATGTGTGTGTGTGTGTGTGTGTGGTGCTATTCACAGTGTGTACTTCTCTCAGTCTCTCTCCCCTTTGTGTATGGGAAGGAGATATTTGATAAGAAAATATACTTGCTGAGTGATAAATATAGAATTGCAAAGATCACCTATAAAAAAGACGA
>OY757916.1:39389100-39431600 GCA_963585895.1 Sepioteuthis lessoniana | reverse complement strand
AAAAAAATGTAATAATACAAACTTACAATGGACTCAATTCCCTAACCATTACATAGAACATAACCCTTAACGGGTTGAAATGGCGCTAAAATCAATCAATAGTATTCATAGTTTACTTTGATTAATCCTTGTACGATGTACAGTCATACATTCAAGAAAACTGACTATGAAAGACTAAAAATGGAAATTTACTAAACTTTTGCTTAGATGTGGCACAAGGCCATATGAAAGGGGCACCCAATGAGACTCGAACTCACTCGTGAAGGTTTGCTAGTCGAGCTTGCTAACCATTACACCACCAGAGACTAAAAATGCTTATTCATAATTTCCACCGGATCCTTTGAGGTAGTCCCTGTGGGTATATATACAACGATTTCATAAATGTTACAGCACAATAAATTTAAGCTAATGCATGTAATTTAATTTCAACGGAATTTTGTGTAATCTATCTATCTATCTATCTATCTATTCATTGAGTGATTATGAGTGGTATTGGCGTGGCTGGAGAGATAGAGTTTGTACTGATGGAAACTTGAATGCTAACAATAAAAAACACTTCTTATCTGGTGCAAAAGTTTGATTTGGTTTCATGGCACATCAACCATTTTTATACATATGAACAGTTTTATTTCAAACAATTCAGTTTAGCATACAAAACAGTTCCATTTCAATTAATTCAATTTACCCCAAGTACACAGTTTAGTTATATTTGACCCATAGGTAGGACCCTATCAGGTGATTTTACTCCGGACAAGATTGGATCTCGGAGTGATAGCAATGAAGGGGTGCTCCGCATTCCCCAAAGCTCCAGCAATAGTGGAGCCTCACCATCAGATTGTTTAGTGTCATATCTAGGACATTCTTTGTGAACCCAACTGCTACACGATATGTTGCATTCCATTTTCATTCTTCCAAGGTAAGGTTAGTAAATGAGAGAGAGAGAGAGCGAGACAGACAGAGAGAGAGAGTGTGTGTGTGAGAGAGAGTGTGTGTGTGTGTGTGTGTGTGTGTGTGAGAGAGAGAGAGAGAGAGAGAGAGAGAGAGAGAGAGAGAGAGACAATTGTAATGAATTTCAGTGGAATAAAAGGAAAAGAAAAATATAGTTCGGAAAATCAATTTGATATGTTTATTACAGTCGCTTTCCAAATAGTTCACTATTCTCTGGATATGGAACTGTACAAAACGAACCAACAACAATTGATGGCACTGCTTCTTTCTTGTTCGATAGCTTTTTTAGCCTTCTAATAAATCCAAATATTAGTCGATCTTTTCATTTTCTTTTATTTACACTCAGTCTCTTCCGTACCAACACAATCAACTGGATGACGTTCTTTTTTGTATGGACATGGGTATAGCCTTCTGGTTGTTATTTTTTGTTTTCTTTTGAGAGTTTTCACACCAGCATTAGCTGATTGTTTCTCACAGGAGTTTGAGTGACAGAATGTCTCCTAGACTCTTCTCACTATTCTAGCCGATCTTTATTATACTGTAATCTGGATGGTCTCCACTTTTCCTCTCATTTCCAAGTCTTCCAGTTGTTGCATACTCATATGCAGATGTGTGCAAACGACACAATAAAGATGACGACACAGTCTTTTAGAAAAAATATACCTCTCACTTTATTGAAAGGGTTGTGTGTGAGAGGGTGTTGGAGATCGAACAGAACTGCAACATATTAACTTCCCCACTCTATTGGCCATAACCACGTTTCTTTCTAGAATTATTGGTGTTAGATTGCAATACTTGAAATCATTTAGTTTTCTGGATATGGCATTAAATCGCATATGGTCGTGAGCCTCCTGTTTTGGGATAAAGAAAATGTGGAGTACCCCTTCGTTTCTATTTTGTTTGTTTGTGTTTTATGGCATATCAGCCTTTATAAGTTTTTAATGCCAAATCCATTTTTATACAAATGAACCGTTCTATTTCAAACAATTCAGTTTAGCATAAGTACTCAGTTTAATTGCCAAAAACATTTCTATTTCAAGCTATTCAGTTTAGTTAAAGAGTTCTAATCTGCGAGCCAGAGTGGACCTGGGAGCAATGGCAAGGAAGGAGTGCTTCGCATTCTCCAAAGCTCCAGCATTACTGGAACATCACCATCAGATTGCTTATTACCATATCCAGGACACTGCATGTGGAGGGATCACTTGACTGAGTAACCTTTGTTACTATTACTCCCGGGACCTCTCTGATCCGGGGTGGTAGAACCTGTTAGGCTTTCATGTATAAGTCACCTTGTTCACTCGATTACTATGGATAATTATTAATATTAAAAATAATTATTAGAATACTTCAAAACATCTGAGTCCAAACAAAGGATTAGTATTAAATTGGATTGGAATTGTCATAAGTAGAATTACTTGCGTCAAAAAGCAATACTTGAGAGCATTTAACTGACTGCACATAGAACTATTAGTGTTAGCCAGCAATACTTGAAAGCATTTAACTAAGTGCAAATACAACTATTAGTGTTAGCCAGCAATACTTGAAAGCATTTAACTAAGTGCAAATACAACTATTAGTATTAGCCAGTAATACTTGAAAGCATTTAACTAAGTGCAAATACAACTATTAGTGTTAGCCAGCAATACTTGAAAGCATTTAACTAAGTGAAAATACAACTATTAGTGTTAGCTAGCAATACTTGAAAGCATTTAACAATGTAAAGAAATGGGCTCTGGCCCTTTAGAAATAATTTTATCTTTTATTCACTTCCAAACTATATAAACAGAATTTATCTTCAAGTAATCAACAGGGTTTGATATCCTATAAAACAATATCAACCAGAATTTAGATTTTGCATGTAGAGTCCATTTTTTTACGCTAAATATAGGCGATTTGTATCTCGTCTTCGAAATATGCTGCAATTTTGATTTTTCAAAATACTTTCATAATAGCTACAACGTCTTTTTGCCTACTTGTATTCAAACTGGTTAAAACAAAAAATATATTTATATGTATTATTTTCCGGAGAGAGCTAAGAGATATTCAGTGTAAGTTAAACGCTCGGAGATATTCTCTAGAATTTTATCACTTCAAAAAAGATGGCCAGCCTGTTGGTACTCGTTCGCCGCAGTGATAAAGGCGTAGCTGATAGTGGTGACTGAGTGGACAAATAGTATTTCGCGGCTGAAAACCTACTCTATTCAAGATGTAATGTTATGCATCACTGAGTACAGAGTTAGACACCTCCGGTGAGGACTGACAGGTAAGGTTTTGAGTTAGCATTTGAGGTGAATGAAATGGAAAACTTAGCGATTTGGAATCACGCCTAAGCGCCGATTGGAAGTAACATGACCAGAAAGAGGGAAAAAAAGTATGATTAATTGATTGATTTTAAAAGCATGTCATCTCGTCTTGCTTTGTTTTATGCCAAGGGGTTAGGTAATCGCATTCATTCTTTATTCATGTTTAGATTTTCTTTTGGTAGTTTTTTCTTTAGCCGTTGTTTCTTTTTGCACATGGTTCAAATGAATACTAATAATTTTTAAAAAGAATGATTTCACTCCTAAATGGGAACCTACAGATAATACAACATCAGGTCAGAATTGACCAGAGAGTTATAGCAACAAAAGTGTACTCCACACTTTCCAGATCTGTCGAACTAGAGCCGTCACACACGAGACGCTTTCGTCAGATGAAGATCATACCCCTCCGCAGGGGACTATAAATGTGTTTGGGTTGGAGGAAATCATAGGTTTTTATTGGTTTGTTTGATTTGGTTTAATGGCATATCAACCTTTATAGGTTATTCTTTGCCAAATCAATTCTATACATATAAAAAGTTCTATTTCAAATTCAGTTTACTATAAGTTCGCAGATTAAATATCAAAACAGTTCTCTTTCAAACAATTCAGTTTTGCATAAGTACACAGTTTAGTTCTATGTGACTCGTAGATAGGACCCATTCAGGTACTACCACTCCGAGCCACAGTGGACCTGGAAGGGATGGCAATAAAGGGGTACTCCGCATTCCCCAAAGCTCCAGCATTACTCGAACCTCAACATCAAATTGTTTAGTGTCATATCCGGGACACCCATTGGGTCAGTCGTACCCCTCTGCACAGGCGGTGTATTCCACAGCCCCAGCCAACTGGATGAGTTTTTAATCAAGTTAGATTTTGTCATAACGATAAACACACACGGCTTTTTCAAACATTTAAAAGCCGCTTTGCAAGTTTCAATACAAATTCTAAAGATGCAAAGAATATGCTCACTTCTCTGAATGATGACTGGAAACTCCCTGAAAAGGCCGGTCTTTATACTGAAATATCACGTAATATGCCTAAGAACTAACCTATAAATGTCTGTCAACGTCTTTCGTTTCCGGACAAGAATGAAGACCGACGTCAGAAATAAGCCGTTGAAATATGAGGGTAGGTTGAAAAGTTCATCGGCTGAAAAGTTAATATGATGACGTATAATCTTTTGTTGTTAACCTTTTTGAACAATGGGATCAAACACCGATTGAAGAAGTGTATCGGAAGGGGGGGGGAGAGACTATGTTAAAAAATAAATGTCATTTGGTCACATTCCATAAGAATATCTTTGTTAGCCTTAGAACTTTTCAGTCGACCCACGTATATAGTAGACATTACGTTTGGAGTGCATTTCGTAGATTTCAAGTATTTGTAGAAATAAGCAGACTAAATAAGTATCCCTAAGTCTTTTTATAAAGACACCAAAACACTTCAGGCAATTTTAAAATTAAACCAGGCTTAGAATATTACTTGGCATGTTACACAGACTAAAAGAACTTGTCTCTTTAGTAGCGCCCTCTAGGGTTTACAATAGCAAAAATAAATAAATAAATGAATAAAAATGGGAAAAAAAAACGAACAAAAAACAAAAAGGAAAAGACAACTTCTCAGACACACTTGCCTAGACAAAAGACGTGAGTCGGCTCTATAGATAAATATTTTGCAAAAATAGCCAAGCGCCAAATAGATATAAACGTCTAGCTTACGTTTAAACTAACAACAAACTAGAAAGTTCTACTTAGGTCTCTGACAGTTGCGGCAAATGATTCTTTATTTATTTTTTACTTTGTTACTCATTTCTTCCACATTCGTTCAACGGTACTAAATCTGAAATGGCGTTTTTTTCTGATGTCATTGAATGGTTTTCTTAATTCCTTTCTGCCTTAATGCAGATCTTTCTCCAAAGCATGATTTCAAATATTGGTTTCTTTTTGTTTAATGGCTTATCAAACTTCGTGAGTTATTTATTACGAAAGCCATCCTTGTAGAAGAACAGCAGTGATATTATTTAAACCATAACAGAAGAGAAAAGGAGCTGGTAACTTTCCCAAGTCTAAAAGTGAATGTAAGAACCCGACTAGAGTTCGAACTCGCTAACTCCGAGGCCTGCACTTAATCTATTACGTCACATTGGCTTCCGATAAATTCCAAATATGATATTTGTATATTTATGATATACAATGTTTAGGTTCCTACATATAAAGTGATAAGTCCTTAAAAGATTTTAGATAAAAAAAAAGATTAACATGTTGCAGTCCAAAACTAAGCACACCTGAGAAGACTTGTTGTCACTTAGACTTCAGGGAAAAATCACTCGTAAAATCTGGTATAAAAAACTCGCACAGGGTAAAAATGATAGCATCATTTTAAAGCCATGCAGAGAAAAATATTATTGAATAACCCAATATTTCGCAAAGAATTACAGAATTTGTACTCTTAAACCAAATAACAATTGAAGCCGCGATAGGCAAATCAGTCTAGAGTTGAAGAACAGGCCATTGTTTACCTACTTGAAAGGAGACATGGCTCCAACTAAAGAACTGTCTATTGAAGCAATGTAATGTATCATAAAACTCATTCAAGAAGGTAAATCTAATATCGAGGGTGGCGAAAGATGCTGGTTGTCTCCAGTTAGTTGTGTTTAAAATTTGGTTCAAATATGAAAGAATGGGGTGGATAAAAAAGGAAAAGATTCTGCTAGACCATGAAAGATTTTTAAGTGTCAGAATAGAAAGGTCAAAGCAAAATGGTTAAAAATAAAATATGTATAAGGAAACAAATGAAAAACAAATTGGTTTGAGTAGGGGTCAATATTTGAGAGAACTAAGAAATTGATTGAATGAAATACGATTTACATAAAATGAAAAGCCAAATGAAAACCAGAACGAAGGCACAAACAGAAAAAAGGAGGTCAAAGTTTGTCGAAGAGAAACAATCATGGCGTGTGGAAAATTGTTTGAAAGTGATATTCCTTGATGAAAAAATACGCGTTGGCCAAAGCAGTGATGCTGGAACTTTTTTCTGGTGCTGTTCAAATGAAATATATAAAGATAACGGCCTGAAGAAAACAAGCAAATTCCCCAGGTCATTCATGATATGATGTTGCATGCCATATAAGAAATGATGGTAATCGTTACCTCGAAAATTAATTTACAAGTGTACATTGAAGTACGAGATAAGTTTCAAATTCTATAGATAGAAAAAATTGATTTGGTGATGATGAAATCATTTTTAAGAAGATAACGTATCTTGTCACAGAGAAAAGGGGATTAAAGCTTTTCTTCACGATTGGCATAAAATTAATGACGTGGACAGTGAACAGTCCGGATCAAAATCCAGTTGAAAATTTAGAGTGGAAATTTAATTAAAGGGCCGATGAGGGGACTTCATTCACCGAAGAGAATCTATAATCTGGAAAGCTGGAAGAATTAAACTAACATAAAAGCTCGTAGAAAGGTAACTAAGTATTGATACACTTTTTTGTCAAGGAATACTTTAATTCTTTTTCTCAATATTTGATTATTTTCGGAAAATTTCAACTGCTTGGTTTAGAAAAAATATTTTATCAATTTAGATAATTCAGTTCAGTTTGTTTAAGAAATATGTTATGAGGTTAGAATTCTCAGCTATTAAAGAAAAAAGTTTAGCATTTTATCAGTTATTTGTTCATTTACTTCTAAATACAAAAAAAACCCACCAAAGTAAGCAACTTTTAGTGTACTGATTGGATATTTTTTTTTTACCAACGGTAGTATTAGAGCTTTCAATTCCCACCAGGTCTGAATTGTTATAAAGTGATGATCTTCGCTACATAGATGACCTCTTTGGAACAGCAGTTACTATAAGCAACCTGAGATATGTGTTCCACATTGAACAAGGCTAAGTAAATTCTAAGAAATTAGAACTTTAGAGTCATATATATTACGAACTGTCATGGAAAATTGCCTAGAAAAATTTTAAACACTGCCAAGCTCAAAATGGAAGACATTTGCCGGGTGTTATATTCCATAATTAGTTCAAAGTATTTGCCAAGCTTCATAATGGCAAAAGGGAATTTTTGTCACTTTATAAAAATTTAATAAGTTTTGAAATAGAATGTAACTTTACAACTCTCTTGTAGAAATAATTCCTAACGATTTCTAGAAATCTAATTTGGCCGTACATTTTCATCAAAAAGCTGCGAGGTGATATCAGAAGATCCCCAACTATCTATCACTTTTAAGAAGGCTCCGATTTGCCTTTTAAGGAGGCAATCAAGAGTTAAACAAATCAAGTTTCTTTAGCTCATTAACTATTCAAACATCCACGCACGTGATTGAGAGAACAACAAAATTCTAACTAAGGAGCCGTCTATTTCACTCTGGTTTTAGGTTACGCAAAAACATTTCTTAGGGCGGGATGTTTTGCTGCAAGGGCTTCGGGGACAACAAGAAAAAATAATGAAACTCAGGGAAAAAAATTCGCAGATGTTTCTTACTAAAGGGAACAGCTTGTAAATAAAGTCTTCTGTCAAGTTGTAAGATATTGTCCTATGGTAAAGGACAAGCTTACGTTTGCAACTCGTTTTTGAATTATGAGGAGCGCTCTGAAAGTAATGGCTTTCATTAGTTATTACAGAATCCACAAAAGCTATAGGAAACATTATTATAACATTGGATAGAGCAAGTTTACGGCTACAAATAATTTTTTTCACCATAACTGACTATGTATTCTCGCTACTGATGAAAAAGTATGCATATGTTACATATTCAAATGTCTGCTTTAGAGGAGGTATCATCGTTAAAAAGAAACCTCCAGCACAAAACATCACAAACTATGTTTGGCATGTTCAAGCTTCCACAATTATTCAGTGTCAAACATCACAATCATTTTTTAAGCTTAACTTTTATAAAATGCAATAATAAGTAAACAATAATGATTACTTTCCAATAGAGTCAGAGTTAAGATAAATTGATAAAAAGGCTACCGTTACATGCCACAGCTATACTACCTCTTTGAATATTACGTCACACGTACCGGATTTAGATGTGTCCATTTCTAATTAGTAGGAATTATGAAAGCATCCAGTTTACTGGTGTCTCTAAAAGCTTGGTACTTGAGAAGAAGTTGAAATAAATACTGATCTGCCCACAAAGTGTTTATCATATAATTACCTTGAAATAATGCGTAGTTTCGATGTTAAAATATCATTACCTTAAACCCAGGACACCAAAGGAGTACCTTTCAATATCACCAGACTTCTTTGGTTTGCCATCACATTGAGGAAATACTGATGAAAATGTAGCCTTGTCTTATAACTATTTCTTGTATTTTCTTGTATTTATAAAGTTCAAATGTGTACAATTCCAATTTCCCCCCATATATATATATATATATATATATATATATATATATATATATATATATATAATTGAAAGTATTAGCATGAAATAGTGCTCCATGCTCATATGACAGAGCAAGTTTAAAACGTTACAAATGTTAAAATTATGGACATTGTCAGTTGCTTTAAATACACACACACACACACACACACACACACACACACACACACACACACACACACACACACACACACACACACATATATATATATATTTATATATATATAATGCAATAAGATACAATGCAAATCAGAAAATGTCATAAAAAGTGCTCGATACTGTTAAGGCAGACCAAGTTTAAAACCTACGAAATTATTAAAATATGTATACAATAAATTCGTTACTTTAATGTTTTTCACCAAATATTCAGACGAAAATGTGGTAAAAATTGGCTTATCATACATCGATACAGCATTTGCTATAGTCACGTGGTTAGATGTTTGTTCATGTGACATTCACAGAATAAAGTAAAGTTGGCGACTGCAGTCGAGGGCGACCAGAAGGCTCCATTTTCAATAGCTACTACATTGAGGTGTAGGGGAGAGCGTTTCTCCTTTCCATAGATTGCTCCACTTTACCCTTGATTTACCCTTTACCTTATATTGCTGAGTGTTAAGCAGGGAGGTATCAAGTACCATTTCTAAAGTTTTTGGTATGATACGACCTGGAATTGACCCCAGGTCTCCCGGACCATTAGTGAACACTTTATTCACTAGGCCATGTAATTGTAAACAGCCTAAACAGAGAAGAATAAATAATGGATTTGTCAGGGTCAGGGGGTAGATGATACAGAAGTTTATATATATATATATATATATATATATATATATATATATATATATATATATATGTGTGTGTGTGTGTGTGTGTGTGTGTGTGTATGTGTGGTTAGGCAGCAGTCTTTCATTTAAGACTGTTTGATTAAATAATACAGACATATTTTGTCTATATAATTTAATTAAGATCCTTTCAAGTTTCCTGATAAGTGTCTTGGTTTCAGGCTGGAATTGGTGAATGAATTTACCAAAATTGTCCCGATCGCTTTTAGACCTTTCAGTTGTGGAAATAACAATAAAGATGAAGACAATAGTCCGAAAACCCTTGGGGAACAAATGGGTTCATGCCTTTTCCACGGGCACCAGTACAATGGGAAATGCAAGCAGCTTTGTTCAGGATTTGAACTCGGGTTGTCGATTCTATTTCCTATGAAGAAAACGTTTTCGTTAAGAATTCTTCCTCAAGGAAATTGTGAATGTATAATTAGTAGGTCATATGTGTTCTTTCTTTAATGTTTAATCTAACCACGTTAGCTACGTCACCTACAACATCTGAAAATTGGAACAAATGAGTTATCCAACCTAGCTGTACAATAGTAAATTTTTCATGCCTTGTCGCTGGTTGGTCGTTTGGTTGGTTGGTGAGATTTTATAGCAGGTTATTTAATGCCATAGTCTGTTTTCGCATACATTAAACCTTATATTTCTTACCGAATAATTTAAATATAATATTTAAAAAATTCAATTTAGTTCTATTTGACCCATAGATAGGACTCTGTCAGGTACTACCACACTGAGGTACAGTGGACGTGTGAACGATGGAAATAAAGGGGTACTCCGGATTGCCCAAAGCTCCAGCATTAGTGGAGCTTTACCATCAGACTATTTAGTGTCATATCCACGACACTCGTTAGGTGAGTCTTACTCTTCTACAGAGAAGCAGTCAGTGTATTCTGGTGTTCCAGCCGATTAGGCCATTACCTGTTGCATTTCCTAAAAACTTCTTTAATAGCTAACACGGAACTAGTTTCGTTTCGTTGGTCCGTTTTACGGCATTTGAAGCCCTTGTTGTTATTTGATACCTAAAGATTATTTCAAGGTTAACAATAAAGGTTTTGGCGTCTTATTCTTATAATATATACACAATTATATGGTTTATCTATATACAATTATATGGTTTAGAGTAACTATTCCAATTTAATTATAATCCCTTGTTTCTCCGGAGTTGTATAGTATTCCTAAAAGCAATAATTTGCAATCAAATATATGGTTTCAAGCAATATCTTCAGTAAACAAATATATCTTTAGTAAACAAATATATCTTCAGTAAACAAATATAGCTTCAAGTAACTATCCTTAATACAAATAATTTGCTAATAGTCATATAATATTAAGTATTTCTCTCAGATAGAAATGATTTTCGAACAGATCTATTTGAGAGTGGAACTGGTAGTAATGGAAATGAAGAGTAGAGTCTATATTCACAAGTGCGCGAGAATTGGAGCCTCACCACCGCATGCAATATAATATTACATGCAAGATACCACTTTTTTGAGATTTGCTTTCTCCAAAGGATGTAGTCAGTATATTGTAAGCCCCACCGATAGATAATCAACAGAATTATATATGGTTTCAAGTATTCCTTTCTAATACCGACAATTCGCAAGCAGTTATGTGGTTTTAAATTTGTTGGTTATTTAACACTAAATCCATTTTTATACAAATAAACAGTTTTATCTTTGCCCAGTTGGCTAGGGCTGTAGAATACACTGCTGCTTCTCTGCAGAGGGGTAAAAAACCCACCCCAACGAGTGTTCTTGATATGATACTAAGCTATCTGATAGTGAGGTTCCAGTAATGCTGGAGCTTTGTGGAATGCGGAGTACCACTTCATTGCCATCGCTCCCAGGTCCACTATGACCCGGAGTGGTAGCACCCGATAAGAGTCCTATCTATGGGTTAAATAGAACTAAACCGTGCTTCCTTCACTACACTGATTTTTGCATTTAAACTGCATATTTATGCTAAACTTAATTGTTTAGAATAGAACTGTTTTTGACATTAAATCTGTACTTACACTAAACTGAATTGTTATATATAGAACTGTTTTGAAATTTAACTGTGTGTAAACAAAATTAACTGAATTAGAACTGTTTGGATAAACTGAATAGTTTGAAATAGAAATGTTTTTAACAATTAAACTGTGTATTCATCCTAGACTGAATTATTTGAAATACAACTGACTATTTGTATAAAAATGGATTTGGCATTAAATAACCTACAGGGGTTGATATGCAATAAAAACCCAACCAACCAACCAGTTTTATCTCAAACAATTCAGTTTAGCATGAGTACACTGATAATTGTCAAAAACATTTCTTTTTGAAGCTATTCAGTTTAGTCAAACAGTTCCTATCAAAACAACTCAGTTTAGTAAAAGTATAGTTTTTATTTACACTCATTTTTAACTTCAAAACAATTCCATTTAAACAATTTAGTTTAGCATAAAAAAACAGTTCCGATTTTAAAAATTCATTTTAGTATTGGAACACAGTTTAACGGTGTACAAATAAAACTTTATATGATAGATGGCAAAACTTGAAACCATTTAACTGTGGGCCTACTCAGCTGAAGTTGTAGAATACACCGACAGCATTTCTGTAAAGGGGTGAGACTCACACAACGAGTGTCCTGGATATAACACTAAACAATCTGATGGAGAGACTTCAGTAAGGATGGAACTTTGGAGAATGCAGACAACCTCTTCATTGCAATTGCTTTCAGATCCCGGACTGGTAGCACCTGATAGGGCCCTATCTATGGGTCAAATAGATCTAAACTGTATACTTATGCTAAACTGAATTGTTTGAAATAGAACAACTTTTACATTTAACTGTATGTAAACAAAATACACTACTTATGCTAAACCGTATAGTTCGAAACCGAACTGTTTATAAAAGTGGATTTGGCATTAAATAACCAACAATGGTTGATATGTCATAAACCCAAACTAAACTAAACCATTCAACTCTGTATAAACAAATGGTATCAGGCTCGTTTAAAAATGTTATTTACCAATAATTCACTTAAGAATCATATGAATAAAAAGGATTTCACATAAAATAACTATCAAAGGTTGATTTGCAATTAAACAAAGAACTTAATCTCACTTTAATAATTCTATCAAATTATAACCGTTTGTTAGCATTGAATTATTATGGCTCCATGTATTTTTTTTATCCAATACTAATAATTTGCAAAATAGAACTTTGCCCAGTAGACTTGGGCTGTAGAATTCACCGACTGCATCACTACAGAGAGGTAAGATTTCCCAACGAGTGTCCCGGATATGGCACTGAACAATTTAATAGTGAGGTTCCAGGAATGTTAGAGCTTTGGGGAATGCAGAGTATCCCTTCATTGCCATTGCTCCCAGGTTTACTCTGGCTCGGAGTCCTAGTCCGCAGTTAGGGTCCTATCTATGAGTCAAATAGAACTAAACTAAGTACTTATGCAAAAACTGTATTGCTTGAAATAGAAGTGTTTTATCCTTTAAACTGCATACTTAGGATAAGCTGAATTGCATGAAATAGAAGTGTTTTGACATTTAAACTGCGTACTTATGATAAACTGAATTGTTTGAAATGGAACTGTTTTTGTATGCTAAACTGAATTGCTTGAAATAGGACTGTTTTGACATCTAAACTACGTACTTACTCCCAACTGAATTGTTTTCAATGAAACTCTTTTTTATACTAAACTGAATTGATTGAATTAGAACTGTTTAACTAAACTGAATAGGTTGAAATAGAAATGTTTTTGACAATTAAACTGTGTACTTGTGCTAAACTGAATTGATTGAAATAGAATTGTTTCTTGTATAAAAATGGATTTGGCATTAAATAATCTACAAAGCTTGATATGTCATAAAAAGGCAAACAAATAAACAAACAAAACAACAATTTCATGTGCAGATGAAACTCTAGCGTGTACTACCACTCCAGGTCAGAGTGGATTTAGAAGTAAGGGCAATAAAGGGTATTTCAAACTCCTCAGAACGCGACAACTGGAACCTTACGACTGAGTGCAGGTTAGTCTTTTACTCAGGATACACTATTTTAATAGGTGTTGGAGTCTTACCCCCACTGCTAAGGATGCATTTGGCGAACATCAATATGTACGTGTTTACGTCAATTGGTAATGTCCCTTGTACAGTAATACATGAACCTGAAATGAATAAATCTTTCCAGAAAATACGCACATCTAAAATAAACAATATTCATAAAAGTAAAAATAAAAGTCAAAGAAGCTAAAAAGAATTTACAATAAAATACAAACATTAAAATCTGTATATACAGTACAATAAAATGTCTATATGAAAAAATTAACAAATGTACGCTACTACGTAGTTCCGCTGGATTCAAGATTTTTTCTAAGTATTCATAAAATTAGCTTTTATAGTTTAGAGATAATTATATTCTTTTGTGCGTTTTCATACGTCAGTTTTATGCTATTTGTTCTCAATTAATGAGGTTAAGCTCATATATATATATATATATATATATATATATATATATGAAAAAACCAAAGATGATTTTATTTTGTTGAATTATTGGCCAGTGTTAAACGTTTCCATTTTTACGTTAAAACTTTATAGGGTATTTAAATACATGCTGTATCTTCGGAATATTAAATTTTTTCCATATATATATATATATATATATGAAGGCTGGTCTAGTGCCACATCTAAAGTAAGCTAATTAATTGACTTTATATTTGTGTGTGTGTGTGTGTGTGTGTGTGTGTGTGTTATTACTGATAAATAGATGCACTCTTAATTTTTGTTATAAAAACTAAATTTTCTTCTCAGCTAAAGATAACACAAGTTTATTTCTTGTGGAAATTTGAAAAACCAAAACAAATATTACCAAACTCTATTGTACTTAAACTTCGTATGCAAAAACAAAATTGCAACACCAATTTAACTAAAAGAAAATTTACATAATATTTATTAGAGATATATTTATTTTGGACTGCGACATTTTCACATTTTTAGTTTCGTGGTTCTAATACTGCTGATTCAAGTAATAGATCATGCCAAATAATATCCGTTTTGATTATATATATATATATATATATATATATATATATATATATATATATATATATATATATATATTAGAGAAAATAGAAATAAATTAGACGGAAAATAGATATGATAAAATAAAATATTCAAAGGATGTATCTATTTACATACGAATGTCACAGTCAAACGTTACGCTTTACTTTTCTAGCCATTCTAAGGGCAATGTCATGATGTGATGTTGTCTCTTCAAAAACATAATTTTCAAATGAAAAATAAGAAAAAAGAAAATTCTTACAGTTCTATTATTAGTTGTAGCATTTTGTTTCAAAATGGGTGTTACATAAATTCAGTTCGAAATTTTTTAATATCTTTTAGTATTTATCTTTTATTTTTTATTTATTGTTTACTTTTAATTTTCATTTTTCAAAAAAAGATTAACGTACTTGCTGTAGATTAAAAAAACAAAAAAATAATTATTTAAATTTTTTGAAAAATAGCGTCTATGTAAGCCGATTAAAAAAATTAACTTCTTTTTTATTTTTACAAAATTATGATTTTTGTTTTATTTTTGTATTAAATAAAATAATTCGCTTGTTGTTTGCTTACAGAAAAAAAATCTAATATCGAAAGAAGTTGATTAGAAATCCCATCGAATGTATCAAAATGAAATATGATTTATTAATTATTGTTAAAAGTAACGTGATGATGTTATCCTGAATATGGTAAAAAAAAACACCGTAACGGCGAACATTGGCATAATATTCCTGCATAAATAAATACATCCTTAAAATATTTCGTTTATATATATATATATACATATATATATATATATATATATATATATATATATATATATATATTACCAAGGCCTTCGATTCCATACACAGAGGGAAGATGGAGCAAATCCTACTAGCTTACGGCCTACCAAAAGAAACCGTAGCAGCGATAATGATTCTCTACAGAAACACCAAAGTAAAAGTACGTTCACCAGATGGAGACACGGAATACTTCGACATTGTTGCAGGAGTACTACAAGGAGACACACTAGCCCCGTACCTCTTTATCATCTGTCTAGACTATGTGCTTAGGACTTCGATCGACAAAATCAGAGAAAATGGCTTTGAGCTGACTAAGAGAAGAAGCAAAAGGTACCCCGCAAAAACAATCACGGACGCCGACTACGCTGATGACTTGGCGTTACTAGCGAATACGCCTAATCAAGCAGAGACACTACTACATAGTCTGGAACGAGCTGCAGCTGGCATTGGCCTACATGTCAATGCAAACAAAACCGAATATATGTGTTACAACCAAACAGGCAACATTGCCACACTAGACGGAGCCTCTCTGAAACTAGTCGACAAATTCACCTACCTAGGAAGCAGCGTCTCATCAACCGAGAAGGACATCGACACACGACTGACGAAGGCATGGACAGCTATCGATAGGCTCTCGATCATATGGAAGTCGGACCTAACAGATAAAATGAAACGCAGTTTCTTCCAGGCAGCGGTTGTGTCGATACTGCTATATGGATGCACCACATGGACGCTTACGAAGCGGCTGGAGAGGAGGCTGGACGGAAATTACACAAGAATGTTGAGAGCAGTATTAAACAAGTCCTGGCGACAACACCCCACGAGACTCCAACTATACGGACACTTGCCCCCCATCACAAAAACTATACAAGTTCGACGAACCAGACACGCGGGACACTGCTGGAGAAGCAAGGACGAGCTCATAAGCGATGTACTCCTGTGGACCCCCACTCATGGATGTGCAAGTGTGGGACGACCAGCACGAACTTACATACAGCAGCTATGTGAGGACACGGGTTGTAATCCTGAAGACCTGCCGGAGGCGATGAGTGATAGGGAGAAATGGCGAGAGACAGTCAGGGATATCCGCGCAGACGGCGCGACATGATGATGATGATATATATATATATATAAATACTAAACACATTAAAAATGTTTCTCTAAATAGATGTGGCTTTAAAACGTTGTTCATGGTTATTATATGGTTAACTATGTGAATGTGTGTTCGTCTGTGTCAATTTCAAGTGAGAAAGCACCGCTCCTCTAGATTTGACGTTATGGATCTGACGTAGATAATTCATGAAGAGTGACAGGTGCCTTTTGATAAAGAAATCACAGGCTTTTTGATTATACCGCTACGCTAACATCATACTAAAAACCAAGGGAACATAATAGGATATATATATATATATATATATATATATATATATAGAGAGAGAGAGAGAGAGAGAGTGGACTGCTGCTCCTATAGACGTTGACAAGAGGTATAACAGCTTCTCTTTTTTACTGTCAATACGGTCATTTAATTATTTATCTCTATTCTAACAATCACAATGTCCTAGTGACGAGCCATTTTTTAAAATATGCGATTATACCAAAGAATGGTTTGAAAACTTTTCTCGAAAGTGGTTTGCAATGTGACTATCTCGAAGGAAACTTTCAGTTTGTTGCGTCCATTTTCCGTGCCGATAAGCGTTACACTGATTTGTACATTTTTCAATTTATATAAAATTTTGCTACATGCAATTTTTTAACACCAGTACTAACGGGTGGTTTTTGCTGTAATCTCAGTGCCAGCAAGTCTCCTCAGGTCTCTTCTTCGTATTCTGGGCAATTTTAGTAATGGTAGAGTATAGATGGTTTCGATTTTTCCTCTAATCCCCAATTCATCGAATCTTTTTTCCAGTCTCTTGCAAGTTTTTTCCGAGGGTTTCCACTATACTATTACATTCACGTCTATGATTAACTGCTTTTTTCTATTCTCTGGCAAGGTTAAAGTATTTGTCAAGCTTTTCGTCTTCTTTAAGCTTTACTGGTACAGCAAAATCGATTAAGTGATTGAATATTTTTTCTAATTAATTACATCTGGTCTTCTGGCCTGGATAGAGTGATACCTTAGGATCCTAAAGTCTGAGTTAATTTTTAACTTTTCCTTTTCCCGACCAACTTTTGGCTTGTACGTATCTATTTTTTTTAATATGGAGAGAATTCAGTTTCTTGCACAATTCATTGTGAATCGCTTTATTCATCCAATCGTTTCTGTTCTTGGTCTCCTTTTGTGTTAGTTCGCTGGACCCAATGACTATCTGATTAATTGTTTAATCTCTATCACCACATAATTTACACATTCTTGTCTCTTGTATATTATCGATTTTTGCTTTGATATAATTAGTCCTAATGGAATTATTTTGTGCTATTATTATTAGATATTCATTTTTTTAGTTGTCTAAATTTCTGAGACGAAGCTTGTTGACTTTTATCATTAAGGGTTTTCGGACTATTGTCTTCATCTTTATTTAATAAAGATGAAGACAAAAAAAATCAACAAGCTTCGTCTCAGAAATTTAGACAACTAATATCCAGTCAGTACGGACCCGATACAATATATCAACGGAAACAATTAGAAAAACGAAATCAAAAATTGGCAAGAATGACGAACCATCTTACATTCCTATGCAGATACCGAGACCTCAAGCTAGTTCCACCAGACTTAACAATAAAAATCCCAGTTCATTCCAGGAGGGCGCGGAAAGTAACAAAAAGATTAGAGCAGGAATTAATCCGAGATCGAATTCATAACAACCGTTGGAAGAAACATCAACTCCGGTTAGAAATCTACAATAACGATAAAGACAATAATCCGATAACCCTTAATGATAAAAATTAATTTTTTTTCTTGTTAAGTACCCACTTCGTGTCCATGTCTAGGTCATCTCATGAGCGATGTCTTTAGTTTTTTGCTCAAAATATCCGTAGAGTTGTTTTTCTTCCCTCTTATATTTTCTAGTTTTTTTTTCCTTTTACTTTTCTTATGGGTATCATTATTACTGACTGCTGTAATCTGTCTTTGTTTTGTTTTTTTAATATATTCTTTGAGTTCTTGTATTGCAATGCTTATGAGTCATTTTCCTCCTCCTTTTTTTGTTATGAAGAGTCTATCAAAATTCATTATTTAGGGCTTGTTCATCGTCATCTATATTTCTATTCTTTGGTCTCTTTGGCTGAGTTCTAACCTTGTCCAGTCTAAGAAAGGTCCAGAGTATATTACACAGAAGACGGCCCATGTATTTATTTCAATGATTATATTTCTGATGCAGAGTTTAGTTTCACTCTGACTCGGAGGATCAGAGAATTCCTGGTAGATAGGAATTGTTGAAAGCAAATGACTATGTGCAAATAGTATTAAGAATTGTTACTTGAAGGTACAATTGTTTACAAATAACTATTATCATATGATAAGAATAAGTACTTGCTAAAAAGACTAACTTAGGTACTTAGTAGCCTAAGAAGGCTTAATATGCTGTAAAACCAACCAGCCAACCAACCAACCAATCATTGTATCAAATTACCGACTCAGTCATCTCTGTTCTTGTTCTCTTTCAGTGTCTTGCCTAGTCGGTTCGGGCTGTAGAATACACCGACAGCATCTCTGCTGAGAGATACAACTCCCCCAACGAATATCCTAGATATAACACTAAACAATCTGATGGTGAGGCTTCAGTATGCTGGAGTTTTGGAGAAATGCGGAGTACCCCTTCATTGCCATCGCTCCCAGGTTCACTCCGGAGTGATAGCACCTGATTAAGGTCTTATCTATGGTTAAATAGAACTAAACTGTGTACTTACGCTAAACTTGATATAGAAGTGTTTTTGACTTTGAAACTGTCTTTAAACAAGAATGTACTTATACTAAACTGAATTGTTTGAGACTTTTTTCAAAAAGACCTTATATGGAGTTAAATGACCCGAAAAGTTTTGATATGCCATCAAACCAACCAACCAACCAACCAACCAACCAACCAACCTTCAATGTCAGTTTCTTACATTCACGTGTTGATGATTATGACGTTGTTTCAATATTTTACTCTTTGTAATTTTTGAAACCCTGGAATGGTTGGTTTTCTCTAGAATCCAAGAGACAGCAAGTCTCGTCAGCTTTCCAGAACTGATCTGAATATTCTTGCCAATCTCCGTAGTATTGTGGTCTGGGCAGTCGTAGTTTTTCCTTGGATTTCTTGTTCCTCCATTTTCTTTTCTAGGTTCTGGGAGATTTTCCATGTGCTCAGAATACGGTTATTATTATACTACCTTCTTACTTCAAAACTTTTCAGGTTCAGATAATTATGGAGTTTTTGTTTCCTTTATTTTAACTCTATGATTTGTAAAAAAGCGAAGTTCAGTCCCTAACATTCGTTTCTTCTTGTTCATCATCACTTGGTCAAGTCTGCCGATCTGAATTGCTTTGTCCACCTTTATTTCAAAGTCGCAGAAAATTTGGTGAGTTTTATTTTCAATGACGTTTTCTAATTTCACGCGAACTATTTGTCAATAGAATCAAATTTTAGTCGCTTTCACAGTTACCAGGATTCCTTTTGGTCCAGTTTGCTGTATTCGCTTATTTACTGCTCTCTCTCTCTCTCTCTCTCTCTCTCTCTCCTCATAGTCTAGATTTGTTATTCTCTTGGGTCCATCTGCTACTACTACTACTACTACTACTACTACTACAAGTACTTATTATTTTACTCCTTCAGAGTTTTCCTCGCCAGCATTTGCTGATGCTCCTTCATTGGAGTGACAGCAAGTCTCCTTAGGTTTCCTGGACTCTTATCAGAATTCTGGCTGATCTTAATGCTGTTGTTTAGATGGTCTAAATTCAGCCTCCAATTTCCAACTCTACCAGCCTCCTTTCCAAGACTATAGGGACCGTTCTAAGTGCGCCATTTACAATTGGTGTCACCGTTATTCTCAAGTTCTGCAGCTTTCTTAGTTCTTGTGCAACGTCCAAGTATTTGTTTATCTTTTCACTTTCTTTTATTTTCACTCTGTGGTTTGCTGGAACAGCAAAGTCCACAATACAGCAAATATTTTTTTTATCAACAATCACAAGGTTTGCTCAGTCTGGGTTTAGGTTAATCTGTTTGTATTTCAAAATCCTAGGAAATTTTATGAATCACATTCACCTAAATGGATTCTGGTTTTTGGTTATTATTATTATTCGTAGTATCTACGCATTGTGTACTGCTATACCTCTCTTGATTGCTATTCTCGCAATGTTTCGGCTGATGTACTCTCATGCCTTCTTCATATATCTTTTGTTAACTTTCCAGGAATTTCGAACTTAGCTCTTCATATAAATCACAAAATAGATTGTTCTGAGTCCGCCATCCTTGCTTTCGGGGAATCTTGCATCAGTTAACTTATATTAAGAATATGCTCACAATCGATAACACAATCATTCATTGCATCCTATCCTACTAATCAACGCCCGCTCGCTTATACATCCGCTGTTAATAGCAATAAAGGATTACATTGAGAGGTGTGTTTATGACTATCGTCATTGGAAATCCAAGTCGAGGTCAAATCCTAGTCGAGGCTGTATAAGTTTCACTTCACGTTAATGTTCAAGAGAAAAGCATGTATCTATTCCTCCTTGTTCGATAGCTATGGGTAAATAGCAGGGCATATCCCAGTCTGCCCTTCTATTTAACTATGGCTATCGTTAGTTCTTTAACCTTGGTATAGCAACTGGTTTAGGAGAATTAAAACTCTTGATTCAAACAACTAGAAAAAAGGAACTTCTATTTTACCCTATTTTTAGACTTGTTTTTAGGCTTAAAAAGTGCGGCGAAAGGGGAGAAAATCACCCACCTCGAAAAAAAGTTCCGGCCCTGTGCGAGGTCCGCTGAAGAAGAAAAAAATTTGATACTTACCTGGTTGAGGCCAGAGCTCACCTTGGGTTCGTGCTTGATTGGTCTTTCTGAGTTGATCTTTTTGGTCCAAGGAGGTTTCCGTTCAGGCAATACCTGCTTAGAAGAGTTGAGTTTATCGTTTGGCGCCTGTGGTGCCTTCAGAAGGGAATTCTAATCAGACGAAGCCTTTTTTGCAATTCCACGCATGAGTTTCAATTAATGCTTACCCGCCACAATAAAATGATTCTTTATTAAATCTGACTCGGCGGTAATAATTATTACCCTTAATACTTTAAATATAGATCGAAATATGCTAATTTCAGCAGAGTCCTCGACTGTTGCCACGAATCAAAAACTGTCTCGTCAATAAAAGCTGTTGTTTTTCGAACGGCTGGGAGTGTATTTTTTGGCTCGTGTCCAAGGGTGACCGTCCCTTCCGGCAATAACTTTTTTGAATGGCTGTGTTTATAACTTGGTGCCTGATGATTAGAAAATTGGATTTAAATCTCCTTTCTTTTTTCTTTCTTTTCTTCTTGGACATTTGAAGTTGAATTTGAGAGTCTTTATTTTTATTTCATTCTTTCCCTTTGGATTTGCGATATAGACTTCTTTACAAACCTTATTTTTGGCATTCTTATCAGCAGACACAAAAAGCAAATGAAGATAGCTTTGTTCACTAATACTCCAAATCATACAACGTCTAACACCCCACTTTTTAGAATGTATCTGGCACGTTATGCGACATAAGACAGTAGTCATGGTAATAGTATTAGTAAAATCAATTAGGAAAATTGTTGAATATAATAGTGTCGACTTACCCAGCATTATGGGCATACTTAAAAAAGTTTTGACGAACCTTGTAAAGAGGTTGGAAGAATTAAAATACAGAACTATTGACAGTGCTATTTTGGTTTGGCTTTATGGCATATCAACCATTGTAGGTTATTTGATGCCGGTTTATACATGTATATTAGGTTTGGTTTGGTTGTTTTGGTTTTATGGCATATCAACTTTTGTAGGTTATTAAACGTCAAATCCATTTTCATGCAAATAGCCAGTTCTACTTCAAACTTTTGAGTTTAGCTTGAGCACACAGTTTAATTGTCAAAAACATTTCTATTTCAAGCAATTCAGTTTATTCAAACAGTTCTAATTCAGCTAATTCAGTTTAGTATAAGTACAGATTTTGTTTACACACAGTTAAATGTCAAAACAGTTCTATATTAAACAATTCAGTTTAGTGTAAGTACAGTTCAATGCCAAAAACAGTTCCATTTCAACCAATTCAGTTTAACATAAGCACGCAGTTTAAATATAACTACTGTTTGATTGTCAAAACATTTCTATTGTTATATAGTTATTTACACGTTCATTCAGCATCACAACGACACCATAATTAAGACGCATGAAGGAAGGAAGACGCAAGAAGACTTCTTTAGAAAATATTCACCTCCCACTTTATTGCAAGGGTTCGAAAGGGTTGTTGAAGGGTTACATGTGAGAGGATGCTGGAGACGGAACATAAACTTCATATTTTGACCCCACTGTTATGACCGTCACGTTGAGTCTTTATTGTTCTCCTGATGTTGGGGTCTACTCCATCGGGGCTTTCCGAGGGCCCCCTCGGTCTGGTGTGGCCTTCCCTACCACATCTCGTCTCTAACCCTCTGGGAGTCTGCTGGCAACTGCATCGGGGTTTTCCGAGGTCCCCCTCGGTCGGGTGTGGCCTTACCTACCACATCTGGTCTCTAATGTCTGGAACTCTGCTGGCAACTGCATCGGGGTTTTCCGAGGTCCCCCTCGGTCGGGTGTGGCCTTACCTACCACATCTGGTCTCTAATGTCTGGAACTCTGCTGGCAACTGCATCGGGGTTTTCCGAGGTCCCCCTCGGTCGGGTGTGGCCTTCTCTACCACATCTCGTCTCTAACTCTCTGGGAGTCTGCTGGCAACTGCTTTGGGACCCAAACTCAACTGAGTTAAATAATAACTCAACGCCCACACGATCGCCTACTGGATCTTTGAAATCGAATGTTTAATCGTCATCAAGCGGAAATAACTGTCATGCAGTTCAGAAGTGACTCTCTTCCGGTGCATGATTGTAATGGCACAATGAAACCTTCTCCTTGTCCCACCTCATAAGCCTTAATCCGCCCACGCGATCTCTTTCGATTACTGGCCATTGGAATGTGTCACTTCCTTCCGGTGTATCACCTTGGAATAGCATTTTTAAGCCGGGGCGAAGGTCAAAATATAACACTATTTCAACCGATTCAGTTTAGTCCAACAGTTCTAATTCAAACAATTCAGTTGAGCATGATTATACAGTTAGTTCTATTTAACCTATTGATAGGGCCCTGTCAGGTGCTACCATTCCGGGCCAGAGCGTACTTGGGAGCGATGGCAATGAAGGGGTATTCCGCATTCCCCAAAGCTCCAGTATTACTGGAACCTCACCATCAGATTCTTTAGTGTCATATATTGGACACTTGTTGTTGTTCTATTTCAAACAATTCAATTTAGCAGAAGTCATTTGTTTGCACTGAGTTTAAATGTCAAACAGTTCTATTTGACCCACAGATAGAACCCTATGAGGTGCTACAATTCAGAGCCAGAGTGGACCTTGGAGCAATAGCAGTGAAGTGGTACTCGGCATTCCCCAAAAGCTTCAGAGCTGGAGCCTCGCTATCAATTTGTTCAGTGTCATATCCAGGACACTCATTGGGGAATCTTACCCTTCTACTGAGATGTAGTAAGTGTATTCTTAAGCCCCAGATGACTGGGCTGGTAGGTGGTGCTGATGTAGAGGGAGAGTAAGAAAGAGTGAAAGAATATGCACGATTGTGTTGGTAAGTTGATCCAGAATTTTATTGGATGGTTGGTTTACAGCATTCTTAGGTTACTTAATGCCGAAGTCAGTGTTTTTTTACTTCATTTAAGCAGTTATTTCGACCTCATTACTAATTTGTTTACAATTATAGCGTCAAGTACGTGGTGCATTCAATATGTTTTCAGACTTTTTTTGTACAGGCATTTAAAATTGTTGTAGACTCTTGAAAATTCAGTATGTTATTGCTATACATCTTATGAGATAACTGATTAATTTTTATGATTTCAGGTTAAAATGAACAGCTACAGCAGGAATTGGAAGACACCCTACTAAAGCCTGATTGTCAAAATGCAATTTGGACTTTAGAAGAACGATATGCAATAAAATTCTGTTTTAAAATTGGAAAAAATGCCATGCGATGAAAGCTAGATCTACTGCTATGACCCAGAGACCAATAGACAGAGTTCCCAGTGGGAGCATGCTGGCTCTCCCAGGCCTAAGAAAGCCAGGCAAAGCAAATCCAACCACAAACTTTTGATGATCCCTTTTTTAGACAGCACTGGCATGATCTACACGCACTGGGTTCCCACTGGACATAATATGTTGAGTTTTTAAGGGGGTTCAGGAAGAGATTCCGTCGGAAGAGGCCAGAACTCTTCAAATCGGGTCAATAGCATTTCCACCAGGACAATGCACCAGTCCACAACTTCATCCTTGTCACAGACTATTTGACCAATATGGGCATCAAGACAGTTCCTCAACCTTCCTATCGTCCAGACCTCGCTCCTTGTGACTTGGTTATTCCCTAAGCTCACAGGCTATCGTTCTGAGACAATTGAGGAGATGAAAGAGGCTGTGACGAAGGTCATTGACACGCTCACAGAAGAGGACTTCCATGGGGTCCTCCAGAAGTTGTGGGAACGGTACAACAATGCATTGCAGCCGGAGGAGATTACTTCGACGGGGAGTAGAGTTTCATGTGTTTGCTATCAATAAAAGTGCCCATACGAAAAAAACCTGGAAACTTATTTAATGATCCTCGTAACAATTCTTCATACATATAATTTGCGTGCGGTTATATGCTTTCAATTATTCTTCTATAGTCGGTATTAATACTCTGGGTCAGAGTGGACCTGAGAGTAATAGCAACAAATGTATGATTCCACAACCACATACACGTGTAAAACTCATTAACGACGTATTCAGTTTCTTACGGGAGTAAAATGACTCCACACTTGGCATGTGGACACTTGTACCAATAATAACTGACCGAATTTTTTATATCGATGATGAAGTCAAGAAAAAAAGTGGGGTTAGATCAACTATTTACTTAACCTCTTATAATACAGAGGATAGTGCTGGGGTAATACTTAAATACTGTGATTTTTCAATAAACACCAGAAGAACGAAGAGGAGAGAACGAAGGAATTGATTGATTGGTTCAATACGTTCAGATAACATGTCAATTCTTCTGGGGTTATTTTAGACCTGAAGTTATCGTATACCATTCATATTTTCATTTTTTATAGATGTTTCTTAATAGTTTTTTTCTGCTCACAGTCCAATTTGAATAATTCTTGAACAGAACCAAATCAGAGTCAACCTGGAAGTAATGGCAAAGAATATATACTCCACACTCTCAAGGTCTCTCGAACTTGAGCTTTACCATCAGATGTAGTTTTGTGTCATACTCAGGACATAACATTTTTGGTCGAGGAAGAAGATACAGTCAACAATTCTGAGCTTCACCGACAGGGCTTTAAAAAAAGAGACCAAACAAACAGCAGCGTAGAAAGGAACGAAACAACTAGTGAGAGTGCGAGAGTACTGAGGATACTTGATGTCGCTTGATCTCCCGTGAAAGTACCAGATACTACTGGTTTGAAAACTCGGCGAGTACTTACACCTTCTTCAGAACTATACTGGTACACTAAGACTCCATACGGCCAAAAATAGTGCGGAAAGTTGTTCCAGAAATTACTGATCTAATGTAGTCTATTGATGAACGATTCTAGAAAGGAAGATATTAGAGCTTTAATGATGATGATGATGATGATGATGATGAAAAGAAGAGGAAAAATAAGAGAATAAGATGATAAAAGAAAGTTTAAAGTGAAAGAGAAAGAATTCTCGAACAACGAAGAGACGAAACGTGAACAAGTGAACTACGTCAGCACAATGAAGCACTTATTTATTGTAAGAAAACAGAATGTGTTTTGCAGACGGCAAATGTGCAGCTTAAAAGCGAGAGGCAAAAGACCGCGCCGCTTACGTCGGCCGACCCACTCTCCAACCCGCTTCTTTCAATCCTCTACCCGACCAGCTTCTACCAACGCACACCGAATTGCTTTTCCTATTATTAACTCGACCCAAACCAAGAATACTTACGTGTCAAGAATGTTTTGAACCCTCTCATGCCAACATATATGTTTATTCCTTAATACAGATTTTTCAAGAATACAGATACGTGTATCTACCTCCACCCACGGGCTAATGGTGACGCAAGAACAATTTTTATCGGAGTAGATACGACTTGAATTCAGATTTTTCCTTCTCCTACACTGGTGGCTGAACTAAGGCCAAAGGACCCAGTATACCATACTAATTCATATAGCTGTGGGAAGAACAAATGGATACATGTCTTTCCCAAAAGCATTAGCCCAAAGTGAAACGCAAACAACTTCGTTCAGGATTTGAACTCGGCTCACCGATTTCCTGTTCCACGGTGATAATCGTTACACTTTGCGCACCTTGTTGACGAAATTTGTCATTTTGCTTTAAAATATTTTCAGAAATTTACTCCTAATTTCGATCACGAATCGAAATATGATGAAATAATATTGAAACTGAAGTTTACCTTTTTTTAAGTTTAAAATTTAGATAAAGGCATGATCACAGTGGAGCGACTTATACTGTAAAAGGATCATGTTATGATGCCAAGACTGCTTACTAGACGTCTACACTTTGTTTAGTTTGGTTTCTTTGTTTAATGGCATATCAACCTTTGTAGGTTATTTAATACCAAAGCCATTCTCCTAGCAGAACAGTAGTGGTACTATTTAACCCATAGCTGGGAGGATAAGGGGGTTCATACCTTTCCCAAGGGTATTTGCCCCAAAGTGAACGTAATAGAGCGACTGGAGTAAAAACTCGCTTACTACGATTCCGCAGTCCATCGCTTTAACCATTACATCACGAAGACTGCCCTGTCAGCTAAGGCTGTAGAATAAACTGACCCCCCCCACAACAAGTGTCCTGGATATGACACTAAACAATCTGATGGTGAGGTTCCAGCAGTGCTGGAGCTTTAGGGAATGCAGAGTACCCCTTCATTGCCATCACTCCCACGTCCACTCTGACCCGGAGTGGTAGCACCTGATAGGGCCCTATCTATGGGTTACATAGAACTAACAGCATACTTATGCTAAACTGAATCGTTTGAGTAAACTGAATAGCTTGAAGTAGAAATGTTTTTGACAAACCGTACTTATATTTAAACTGCGTGCTTATGCTTAACTGAATTATTTGAAATAGAACTGTGTTTCGAAATTAAAACTGAACTTACACTCAACTGAATTGTTACATATAACTGCTTGAATAGTTTTACATAGAAATGTTTTTGACAATTAAACTGTGTACTTATGCAAAACGGAATTGTTTTAAATAGAACAGATTATTTACATAAAAATGGATTTGGCGTTAAATAACCTACAAAGGTTGATATGCCATAAACCAAACCAAACCAAACCAAACCACAAGGACTTCCCCAACGAAGACAACTATACTTTGTCTACTCAGGCCAACGTCATTTATCGATACTTTTCTAAATGCAAAATTTATCTGTTGTTTTGGGGGAAGTACAGGAATTTGCAAGTACAGCCTCATTCACACTCACCACATTGAGTTTCGTGGATCTTTTTTTTTTGTTTCCTGAGACTGAAATATTTATCTCAAGTGTAAGATCTGAGGATGTGTAGGAAATTTTAAAAAATAGTGCGGAGCAGCTTCACTCTATTACTGGAATAAGTACGCTTAACATCAAGGTGACTATTTTGAAGAAAATTCACTTGTACATCTGTCTTGGTGAATACAGCTTTGGTCTCGATACATTTTAATACACCTTAGAGATTTATAATTATTGTATATTTTGTCATTGTACGTTCTGTTATAAAGCTTAAAAGGAAAGTTTTAATATCAACTAAAATGCTTTCCGTACCATCAATAATAGTACGAAAAAAAACCTTATTCTCACTGTTGTATACTAATTAAAGAATGAAGAGACAATAACACATTTTTTTAATAAAGATATGTCTCTTTATAGCCATGAAAGGATCAAAATGGCTGTATATGTGTGTGAGAGAGAGACAGAGAGACGAATGACTCAAACTGCTATCATTAACACCACGTTGGGCACATTCAGAACCTTACTTCTTTTTTGACGGGAGGTTTGATCAGGACTAAGTCTCAATGCAGGGCCACTGCTTCCCGGGCCAGTGCCCAAGGCGGCTTCTGTTCTGATTGCTCGCTTCTCCTGTCTGACTGAATATCTCCGTGAATCTGTATGTCGACTGTGAATCTCTTCTCATTATCTAACCCTGGGTGTCTCAATATATATGGAACCCATGTGACTACTATTAACTCTACTTCTAATAATACTGGGTTCATTTAGTTTCAGATTTGAAAATAGCATACTATACCAACTATCAATCCTTGGTCACAATACCTTGGACAAGAGAGGAAAAATACTTTGCGTCACTTTTTGTCGACAAAATCATTCAAAACTTCAAGCAAAATTTAGTAGGAAGTTTAACATAACAATTATCCCTAGAAAAGCCAAATTTATTGTTGGGTAAACAAATTTTAAGCCAGAGGGTCAGTAAACAACCTCAACAAGAAGACAGAAAATCCCAGACCTGGCAGGAAGTTGACTGTAAGATGCCCTGACAATGTGTATGAGTTGAGAGATTCTGTCAGAAGGAGTCCGAAAAAGTGCCCCCGAAGACGTTCCCAAGACCTTGGCCTTTCACATGCACTGTAGGATAAAGTCAATCAATTTCTGCCCTTGTCATCTGATTTGACATTTCTGAAGTGATATGATTGCTTTTTAAGACCCAGATGAAATATGTCTTCATGTAATATGAAGTATCATATTAATAGGTTGCATCTATTTTGAGACACCCTGTATTTCCAACGCCCACACATTATCTTCCGGTTCTTAATTCACGTGATTTATTTCCACTGTCTCTTTATCTATCATAAATCACTGGTGCGATATCCTGTTTAGAAATCCACAAATTACATGCTGTCAAAAGTCAATATATAAAATCACTGATGGAGATGAAAAGTCTTCGTTACATTATTTTGAAACCCAAAGAAAAAGCAATACGCTTCAGACGATGTCAAAATAAGAATTTTACAGGTGTTTCGATTGTGCCAACCTCGGTGGAATTAGTACGTAGAAAATTTAGGGGACTATTTTTAAAGGAAAATGAGTATTTCATTCATTGTTCATTTCTATCTTAAAGTAGGGGTGGGAAACCTTTTTTGGTGGGGGAGCGCCGCATCAGTGGGTTATGAATTATCGAAGGGTCGTATCGTTTAGAATCAAAAGAATTTAGTCTCGATTCAAGTGCAAGTGTTTATGTTTTTACATCTGTAAAGGATACAACGTGTCACAGAACAATACAGCGGGTCGCAAGCGGTCTGTTGGCTGCAGTTTGCCCATTTTTGGATTAGAGAACAGAGCGTCACTCTTGTTATTTTTAAAACCCAACACATACATTAAAAATTGGCTATAAGTTACTTTAAAGCATAGGATTTTTACAGGTCTCTGATGCTGAACATGCAATATGCAAGTTCAGCATCAAAATTTACTCAGTCAGTTGGAGCTGTAGAATAGACCGACTGCTTCTGTGCAGATGGGTGAGACAAACCAACGTGTGTCCAGGATATGCTACTAAAAAATCTAATTGTAATGCTGGAGCTTTGGAAATGCGGAGTACCCCTTCATTGCCATCGCTGTCAGGTCCACTCTGGTCCGGAGTGGTAGCACCTAATAGGGTCCTATCTATGGATCAAATAAAACTAAACTGTTTACTTGTGATAAACTGAATTGCTTGGAATAGACCTGTTTTGACATTTTTCTGTGTACTTCATTTCAACTGCGTACTTATGCTAAATTAAATTATTTAAAATAGAACTGTTTTGACATTGAAACTGCGTACTAATGCTAAACTGAATTGTTTAAAATGGAATAATTTTTGTGTGCCAAACTGTATTGTTTGAATAACAATGGTTTGATTAAACTGAATTGCATGAAAAAGAAATGTTTTTGACAATTAAACTATTTACTTATGGTAAACTGAATTGTTTGAAATAGAACTGTTTATTTGTATGAAAATAGATTTGGCATTAAATAACCAACAAAGGTTGATATGCCATAAAACCCAAACAAATAAACAGCTTTCAAAATTTGATAATTTTTTCTATCCAGGTGTTCTTACATTATGAAATATTTGTTATATCAGATTTTGAAAGGGAGATGCATGTTAGACATAAGGGATTTTAGCTCAAAATACTTTATGAACACTAGCAGCCACTATAAAATCTATATATAACATAAATTAGCTCAACTAGTTATTGTAAGATTAAAGATTTTGTCACATGGAGCTTAGAAAACGATGCCAATTCTCTTTGAAAATCAGGAGTCTATTTGTAAATCATGATGTTAACTTTCAGGATTATTAGATGTTTTATTGGCGAAGGACGCAGTTATATTTTGTGGGATTAAAAATCAGGTCATCTTCGTCATAACATATTTTCTGTGATTACCATAACAATTCCAGAAAGTTGGTTGAACTCTTGTCAAAAATTGAGGCGACTTACTGGTACGGATAGATTGATATTAGGTGAATTATTATAAGATACAGCAATAGAGTAAATGAAATCGAAAATATTGTTCATAGAAATGTGTTATGAAACTGTCAAATGATATTTGCTCCTGACTCAAAGAAAAATACGGCATACCTATATTATTATGGTGCGATTGTTGTATATTACCGTCACATGATAAAATGGTACATAATAAAGAGTTTTTTTTTAACACAACAGCATTAAATGCTTTTTAGAGAATAAAGCAAATTCAAGTCAAATCTGCAAATCATTACTATTGCTACTACTACTACTACTAATAATAATAATAATAATAAAAGCAACATCAACATTGTGTCTAATTTGGTAGGCACCTAGATGATTATACTTTCTCAAACGAGATAACAATTAAATCTTAATTACGGCACTTTCTCATATTTTTCTGCAGTTAATAATTGTATAAATTCTGTAAATTGGATTTTTTCACGTAATGAACCTAATAACTACTGAAGTGAATCTAATTTTTAAAATTGTGGCTTCAGAAATCCAGACTGTATTGTGTTATAAGTTATTATAAATAGAAGCAGATATTGCAAGAACCATTGATTTTGAGGAATTATGATATTCAATGTTTGGGTGTGGTTTATTTGTTTAACGGTATCCCAACCCGTTATGGACCAATTTATGACAGAATTTGTCAATGTTTTATTATAAACATAACCATTTATATTTTCAGTGGTCCATTTTTCAACTGCATTTTTTAAAATTTATCTATTGGCTTTGTTTACGATTATATGATGTCAAGTATTCCTCTCTATTGCCAATAATTTGCACACGGTTATGTGTTTTCGTGTATTCCTATCTCATACTATACACAAACTCCTGTACCATAGCCAGATACGGCTATGTGTGAAACGTACATTAGACTGTTCGTAGATATATAACATAGAACATAGGAATCTTGAAACACGAAAAACACTAAGACTTCTTAGAGTTTAAAGGTTCTTCGACATAAGGAGAGAGATACACTTTCTTTCTATTTTGGCTTTTTCATCTGATCCCCCCCATCTCGTGTGGCCCCTGCCACAAAGGCCACTGGCCTGGCTTCGGCGAGCAAGCGAAAGCCAACCGTCTTCTTCCGAGGCAGGTCTCAACTTAACTAACTTTCTTCAAAATTCCCAAAATCGCCCGCGCTCTTCCGGTGCATGACGTCACCTGCACTCTGTAACCCCGTTTCCCATCTCGTCAATTGTAACTTCTCTGAGTGATACACCCGCTCCAGCTGCGCACGCGCGGGAACACCTGTGTTAATGTTGCACCTAAGTAACCCATGCACTGAGCCGAAATCCCTCGGCCATTATATTACACTCCTACGGGATTTTGATATACAAACGGATCACCTAATCTCGGCCAGAAGACCAGACCCCATAATAATCAACAGCAACAAAAAAAAGAAAATCTGCAAAATTGTCGACTTTGCTGTCCTGGCTGACCACAGAATAAAACTGAAAGAATGTGAAAAGAGAGATAAGTACCTCGACCTTGCTAGAGAATTGAAAAACTACGGAACATGAAGGTGATAATTATACCAGCTGTGATTGGTGCTTTTGGCACGGTAACTGAAGGATTATTAAAGGGCCTGGAAGATTTGGAAATTGGTGACCGAGTGGAGACCATCCAGACAACAGCATTATTGAAAACGGTCAGAACACTGGGAAGAGTCCTGGAGACTTGAGGAGACTTGCTGTCACTTAATCTCCAGTGAAAGACCATCAGCTTACGCTGATGTGAAAAAACTCTCAAGGAGTAGCTATTATAAAAATGAATGTTTAGTTACACAGTTATATGGTTTCAAGTTTTCCTATCTAATACACATCACTTTTGTATTTCGTGAAATTTCCACAATTTCGGATTATACAGAAACGAAAGTCTCAAAGTCAGAAACTTTGAACGATATTTCTGCAGATTGGATTCCCTACAACTGTCGTTTCTTGGTTACAAAAATGTTTAAATAGTTTAAATACAAACAGTTAAAATTTTTTGGCATGTCAACCCATTTGGGTCATTTAATGCCAAAATTTGATTCAAATTTAAATGCCTGATTATTATTATAATTACTTAAATATCTGATTATTATGATAGTTACATAGAGTCCCAATGCAATCATTTTCTTTAAATCGTACTTTTCTGTTTGTCTGGAATTGTTGGAAGATGTGACTTATCAAGCAGTAATAAAAAGTACAGAAAATAAATTTGTAAAAAAAGTTGACTTCCATTTAGCTTACAAATGATTGGTATCCAGTAGCGAGTAAATAAAGATTATATAATCCAGCTTAATATTAAATCTAGAAAGAGTTAAGTTCCAAATAGATAAATTCAAATTGTAAATTCATTTTCATGTAGGAGACGTCGCATTGAATGGCTTACATAAGTTGTTTTTTTTTACCAATTGCACTTCTAAGATTAATTTTCCCAGAAGGCAACGACAATGGTAACAGATTTCAGACAAGAAGTTGTTCATGGTTTATACCCTCCAAAATAATCTGACGATAATAATCATTTATTTGCTCTCAGTAATATTGTTTTAAAACTCCTCATATAATAATAAGTTATAGACAATTTCGTTTGTGGTTTCAAATAACTATCTTCCTGAATAATAATATTAATAATAATGATAGTGGCTAATGTGCTTGACTCAACACAGAAGTAAGCAAATTCAAACTCCACTTGCATTATTACGTTCACTTTCGATCTAAAGCTCCTGGGGAAATGTATGAAGACAATTATCCCCCAACATGTGGATTAAACAAAGACCCCACCACAGAAAAATCACCCAAAACACGGAAATAGTCTTTCTCTTTATGGAGAAAAAAGTATCGAATGGCTAATTAGTAGAAAATCAGAAGATAATAACTCCTCCCTCAGAAGCAGAATATGAAACAAGACAGATTTTTAAGTGGAATAAAACAGGTGTAAGTTCCCTTTCACCAAGACTTGTTGCTAAATAACTCAAATCTCCTTTAATATCAATCCATAGTTGAATTCGTGTCTTTCAAAGTGGCTTTAGCGTGAAAGGAAAGACAAACAGCATCGTCCAATATTTGAACTCGAGTCTCCTATTTCTAATCCCTATGTCGTTTGCCGTTACGTTGCAAGTGCAGTAGGTAGAGCATTCTATAAGTCCGTTACACATTGTAAGAAAGAACAGTTTTCAACAGTTGTTGTATTGAGTCTTAAAGGTTTTCCTTGGGTAAAATCCCAAATAGTCTGTATTTATCAGAGTTAAAAGTCAATGGTTTTATCTACCGCTATAAGGCATGTCAACTTTTGTTGGATGATTTAATGGAAAAAGTAGTTATTATCATATTTGATGCTACTAGGTGTAAAAAAGTACTAGAAATACGATGAAAGAAAGACTTATTAAAAATTAATAATTCTTCATCTAAGAAATGTATTAGACCACCCCTAACACAACGAGTCACTTCGGTGAGCTCAAATATTAGTCTAAATTCGACTAAGGACGTATTCGAACAATATTTACAGTCCTTCCTAGAAGGAAGATGGAACGATTAAAATAGAAACTGAAATAAGATCCAACCAGTAGCACAACCAACACGAAGAATACCATTCAACATTCGAAATATTACCGAAAAGAACATTCAAGGACGCTTTTACGAGATAATTTGAAGACTTTTTTTTTTCAAAAATTAACTCTGATTTTAATATGAAAAAGAGACAATGCTTCATTTAAAAAATTCAAAGACTATAATATCTGAACCTTCAAAGTGTTAATGTTAAAGAAGTAATAGAAATAAGAAAAACTAGTAAAAAATTAATAATAATGACAATGCTTCATCAATTCATAGTTTATTATATCTAATATTTCTTGATATAAAAATGCAACAGAAATAAAATGAAAAAAGAAGAGTAAAAAAATTAATAATAATGATTCAAATAAAGAAATTAGTAATCTATTGATTTTTATACAACTATGTATAAAAAAAAAAAGAAAAGGAAACAGATTAATACAAAAATTTATAATAATGACAATGCTACATTAAAAAATCTAAAGACTAGGTGTAAAGAAGTACTAAAATAGGGTGAAAGAAAGGCTAATTAAAAGTTAATAGTTCTTCATTTAAGAAATGTATATACTATTCCATCGAATACTTGGTGTAAAATAACGGCAATATAGATAAAACAGAAAGAAGGATTTGTCAAAAATAAATATAATACTAATGTGAATATTTTAAGTCTGTCACTTGACAAAATGCAGAAAACTTCATATTACAAAAGGATATAAAATGTGTGGAGTACAACACAATGTTTCATTGTTAGTAGCAGCACGAAAATCCAACGGAAATATTGTTATTTATTAAGTTTGGCTTGGATCTGACCCAAGGTCAGAAATATGGGACACCTGGAGAGAAAAGAACTCACTAACAATGGTTTGTAAATCAAACTTGTTCAACATGAATTGCACAAATCCAGCGAGTAAATAATTCGTACAGACTTAAGTATAACGAGTAAAGCAGTGGAACGAACACGTTACGCTATGTTCACAATGGAACAATTACATAACGAAATAAACAGAGCACCAAATTCTTCAAAATACTTGAGTCATTAAGAAAGAGGATCTTTTTTAACTGAAAAAGGGATAATATATACGAGAGTCAATCGATAAGGTGAGATTTTTTGACTGAAGAGGGACCTATAATATAATGTAGGTCATTCAATTAAGAAGAGTAATTTTTTTGAATGAGGATGGACTTATAATATATACGAACGTCATACAATAAAGAAGTGGAGTTTTTTTGACTGAGGAGGGGCCTATAATATAATGAAAGTCGTTCAATAAGAAGATAATTTTCTGACTGACGAGGAACCAATAAAATAAAGAGGGAATTTTTTTGAATGTGGAGGGATGGTCATTCAATAAGGAAGGGAAATTTTTTTTTGAATGAGGAGGGACCTATAGTATATACGAGGGTCATTCAGTATGGAAGGGGATTTTTTTTTTTTACTGACGTGGAACTTAAAATATATACGAGGGTCGCTCAATAAGGGAGTGGGGTTTGGACTGAGGTGGGACCTATAATATATACGCGGGTCATTCAGTAAAGTAGTGAAATCTTTTTTTTAAAAAAAGCAAAATTTTTTCAGAATTTTTTCATAAACGGATGGTGAGGCTCTCGATCTAGAAATCTTTTGAGTATTGAGTACTCATTCATTGCCATTATTCTCATGTCCATTCTGACCCGAAAAGTAGTACATGTTAAGGTTCCATTTATGAATCAAATCTGTCTCAAAATAATTAGTATTCAAGTGTTCTGGGAGCAAAGAAAAAATCACTGAAGAAACAACTGCACAAAAAATGTCGATACGAACGTACAATGAACACGATTCCCTAACTTCTAGACATAGAATAACCTTAGAAAAGTTGATATACCGTTAAAATCAATCAATTTCTGGTTTCAAGTGATTACTCCCTTTTATTAATAATAATTATTGGTTTGTAGGCAAGTATGTAGTTTTAGATATAATTATTTAATACAAATTATTTTCACGGAGGAGTCTCCGTTGAGAAGAATCTCAAGTACTGGACTGCATCATCATCATCATCATCATCATGTCATGCCGCTAGCACAGATATCCCTGACCCTTTCTCGCCACTTCTCCCTATCGTTCATCGCCTCTGGCAGGTCTTCAGGGCTACATCCCGTATCCTCACATAGCTGCTGAATGTATGTTCGAGCTGGTCGTCCTGCTTTTGCAAGCGAATTCGAACACCAGTTATGCTATTACGTTTATTTTCGGACTGATATCATTTGGGACAGAATGAACTCTCTTATGCTCTTCTACATGGATGGCGTTGGCATTTAATAACCTACGAAGTTTGATAACCAAAACTCAACCATTTTCAAAACATATCTATTTGACCTTTAAATAGGACCGTAACAGATACTACCACCCCGGGTTCATGTGGATGTAGGATTAATAGTAATGGAGGGATGCAGATATGGATATAGGTTAGTGTCATAGGTAGGACACCTCTTTTATAGGGGTCTTACGTTCCCCAAGAAAATACAGCGCATTCTCTAAGCCCCTCAGGTAGGGTAGTTTTAAAATCAAATCATCACTACTAAATCTCAATCAGTACAAATGGAGATACTTCATAAATTTGTCGCTCTATTTGTTCCGAATAACATCATCATCATAATCACATGGACGTGCCGACAGCATAGATTCCTATGGCACTCTTGTACCATCTGTTCCTGTCAGCCATCGCTCTGGGTGTTTCCTGTAGACGGCACCCAGAGCAAATGAATATACGTTTTTGTTATCCATGTGTAGAAGTCTACAAGAGAAAGTCGTCTGAGAGTTCGTCCTTGCTGCCCTAGCTGTGTACAACGTGTCTTGCTCGTCTTTCTTGGATGATTCGTGGGTGGGGAGGTAAGTGGCCGTACAGTTGATGTTTTGTGAGGTGCTGCTTCCAGGATTTGTTCACTGCAGCACACAACATCCTTGTGAGGTTCCCATCAAGCTTTTTCTCCAAGTGTTTTGTTAGAGTTCATGTGGTGCAACCTTGCAGTAGTACTGAAACGGCTGAAGCTGGGAAGAAATACCGATGTCACACAGAACCATTCACCAGCATAGAGCTTTTTTGTTTAACACGGTGTAACAGGTACTTGCAACTGTATCAATGGTTAAAGCGATGAACTGCGGAATCGTAGTACGCGAGTTCGTACTCCAGTCGCGCTATTATGTTCACTTTCGGGCAAATACCCTTGGGAAAGGTATGAACCCCCTTATTCTCCCTCCAGCTATGGGTAAATAGTAGGACGGACTAGGTTCTTCAGCCTTGTTGAGGCAACTAGTCTAGGAGAAGGAAAACTCTGAATTCAAACCTGTTAAACTCCGCTTAAAAATTGACCTTGTGTCATATCCTGCCCGAGCGGAGGGGTTGGTAAATAGTACTTGCAACTGTATCAAAGACGAATTTTAAACAAAATAGAGAAATGGACAAAGAGGCTGGATTCTCCCCTTCCTTCAAAAAGTAGCCTCGGATTCACTACGAACTTCAGAAACATAACTACTAAGGTTTATGTTCTTCGATTTCTCAATGGTATCAGACCTGAAGTCGAACAAATTTCTAGGAAAAATCCGTACGACTTTTGCAGAAATCGATCCTCAATATCACAGATTCTGAATATAAATCGAACCATCAAAGGAATTCGTGCATAATATCTGAAGGTTTGTTTTGGTTTGGTTCGGTTTGATTTTATGGCATATCTACTATTGTAGGTTATTTAATGCCAAATCCAGTTTTATTCATATAAACAGTTCTAATCCATATAAACCGTTCAGTTTAGCATAAGAATAATTTTTTGTTTACACGCTGTTAAATGTGAAAACAGTTCAGTTTATTGTCAAAACAGTTCTATTCCAAGCAAATCAGTTCAGCATAAATACACAATTTCAATTTCAAAAACATTTTTTCAAAGAATCCAGTTTAGCTTAAGTACCCCGTTTAGTTCTTTTTGACCCATAGATAGGACCATGTTAGGTACTACCATTCCGGGCCATAGTGGACCTAGCAGCGATGGCAATGAAGGGGTACTCCGCATTCCACAAAGCTCCAGCATTACTGGACACTCACCATCAGATTGTTCAGTATCATATTCAGTACACTCGTTGGATGGGGTCCTACCCCCAGCAAAGAAGCAGTTGGTGTATTCTACAGCCCCAGCCGACTGGGCAATATCTTGAGGGTTTGATTCTATACACAGAGAAAAAACATCGAGCAAAAATTTCCCACATGGTCTCTCCAAAGAAGCTATTGTTGCTATGAATATGTTCTATAAGAACACGAAAATAATGGCTCGCTCACCTGATGGCAATTCCAACTTCTTCGACATTGTCGCTGGAATCTTACTCGGAGATTCATTAACGGCATAAACGAGGATCATTAAATAAGTTTCCATACTTTTTTCGTATGGGCACTTTTATTGATAGTACACACATGAAACTCTAGTCCCCTTCCCAGTAATCTCCTCCAGCTGCAATGCACTTGTTGTACCGTTCCAACAACTCCTGGAAGGCCCCATGGAACTCTTGTCAATGACCTTCGTCACAGCCTCTTTCATCTCCTTAATTGTCTCATAACGACAGTCACAGGGAGTGAGGTCTGGAATATAAGGAGGCTGAGGAACTGTCTTGATGCCCATCTTGGTCAAATATTCTGTGACTAGGATGGAGTTGTGGACTGGTGCATTGTCTTGGTGGAAATGCTACTGACCCGATTTGAAGAATGCTGGCCTCTTTCGACGAAATCTCTTCCTGAACTCCCTTAAAACCTCAACATAGTAATTGGTCAGTCATCTCATAAGATGTATAGCAATAACATACTGAATTTTCAAGAGTCTACGACAATTTTAAATGCCTGTACAAAAAAGTCTGGAAACTTAATGAATGCACCACGTCCGTTTATATTCTGCCGAGATTACGTGCTTCAAGCGTCAATATATCCAGTAAAAGAAAATGGTTTCATACATCCAAATGGCAAGAAGGAGAAGACAATTTTCAGAAAATATGTCTACTTCATATCCAGGAGAAAGACGTAGGTAGTATTGACCTCTGGGTCAACTAAATTCTTATGTTTTAAACGAGAAGGTGCCATCTCGGCTGTAAATAGCATGTCTCTGAAATTAGAAGACTAGTTCGCATAACTCGACAGTAGTGTCTCATCTACAGAATGTAATATCAATATACGCCAAGCGCAGGCATTTATTGATATTGACAGGTTATCGACCATATGGAAATCTGAACTCATTGATAAAATAAAACAGGATTTCTTCCAAACTGAAGCTGTGTCAATACTAATGTAATGGATGTATCGCAGGGACGCTAACGAAACGCATAGAGAAAAGGCTCGATGGAAACTATACAAGAATGCTACGTACCATTCTGAAAAAAATCGTGGAAGCACCTCCCCCCAAAACAGCAGCTGTTCGGCAACTTACCAACGATTTAACAAACCATTCAAGTAGGACGAACAAGACATATGGGGCACTGCTGGAAAAAGTAAGGACGAACTCCTAAGCTTCGTTCTCTAATGGAGGAACGCGCTTGTGTTAGCCGTCAAGCTCTGTGCAGACACTGGATGCCATCTAAAACATCAACTTGATGGACGAGAGGGACGGATGTCAAGAGAGAGGGAGGGGGGTCTGGGAACTCCGTGCTGTAAGCGCAACCAGATGATGAGAAAATAGTTCCGATTGCGGCCTGACTCGTAGGTTATATTGTCGCTACTCCGTTAACTTGTGTCGTAACTTTGCCTTCCACGACATTCCATGTTTTTCTGGTTTTATACCAATCAAAATTTGTTTCGAAGGTAACGCCTACTATAGATACATTATTAATCGCTCTACAGCATTAATAAAAGTCATGGCTTTTATCTTAATTGTAATCCAATTCCTTTCGGTCTACGACAATACGAATAAAAGATTTCGTGGAGAAACTCTTAGTGTAACAGTTATCAATGTAGAGACTGAAATCAGCAACCTGAGTTCAAATCCTCGACGAAGCTGTTTGTGTATCTCTTCGTTCTAATCATCATCCTCATCATCATGTCACGTTACCAGCACTGATCTCCCACACCCTTTTCGCCACCCGTCTCTATCGTCCATCGCTCCTAGGACGTCTTCCAGACTATATTCTGTATCGGCACAGAGCCGCTGTATATAGGTTCTAGCTGGTTGTCCAACGTTTGCTCGTCCATGTGCTGGGTTCCACAGGAGTATATCTCTTATGAGTTCGTCCTTGCTTCTCCAGCAATGTCTCACATGTCTGGCTCGTCTAATTTGGGTAGTTTTCGTGATGGGTGGTAGGTGGCCCTACAGCAGCTATTTTGTGGGGTATTGCCACCAGGACTTGTTCAATATGGCTCGAAGCATTCTTGTGTAATTGCTGTCAAGCTTTTTCTCCATACGTTTTGTTAGCGTCCATGTGGTGCATCCATATAGCAGTATTGACACGATCGCTGCTTGGAAAAAACTGCGTTTTATTTTATAGGTCAGTCTGACTTCCATATGACCGATAGCTTATCGATAGCTGTCCATCACTAGCTAGTCACGTGTTGATGTAATTCACGGTTGATGTGACACTGCTTCCGAGGTAGGTGAACTAGTCCACTAGTTTCAGAGGACCACCCTTTAGTGTGGAGATGTCACCTCTTTGGTTAAAGCACATGTACTCTGTACTCGTGCTAATACTCTTGGGAAATTCTTTCATCCATCTGTTCTCCTTTCGATTATCGGTTAAATAGTGGGATAGACTGTTTCTTTAGGCTTGGTAAGGCCACACCTCTAGGAGAATGAAAACTCCGAATTCAAACCTTCATGTACGCGTAAGGAAGCTCAGTTTCTTCGACTTTTACAATAAATATTGACTGAGATTTTAATTGATTGATTTTAACGACATGTCAACTCATCTTGGGTAATTTTAAGCCTTGAGGTTTGGGAATCGCATTCATCGTACTTTCCTATTTACATTTTTGTGTAGTTTTTCCTTAAGAGTCTTTTTTTCGCATATGGTCCTATCGAATACGAATAATTTTTAAACAGATCTATTTGATTTATTGATAGCACACTAACAGGTACTACCACTCCACATCAGAGTGAATGAGACTAATGGTAAAAGGGACACCGTTTTTATTTGTTTTTTTTTTTTTCTTTTTTTTTTTTTGGTGGGGGTCATTGTCCTCTGCAAGGAATACAGCTATTTTATACTAATTAGTTAGGTTTGGTTTGGTTGAGTTTTATTGTATATCGACTATTGGAGGTTATTTAATGCCAATTCCTCTTTATATATGTATATATTAAATATATGATTTTTAAACACGTTTTGTAGATAACATTTTTATACGAGACTGATCTCATTTGTTTCACACAGTCAAATGGTTTCCCTTATTTCTATATAATACGAACAATTCTATTTACTATTATTCATTTGTTTGTACACAGTTTAAAATTTTCATCTATTGCTATATATCACAAACAATTCAATAAAATATCAGTCATTTATTTACACACAGTTAAATGAGCAAACAGTTCCATATCAAACAATTCAGTTTAGCATAAATATGCAGTTTAAATGTCAAATAGTTCTATCTGACTCATAGATAGGACCCTATCAGGTGCTACTACTCCGGGTCAAAGTGAACCTTGGAGTGATAGCAATGAAGGTGTACTCCATATTCTTCAAAGATCCAGTATTACTGAAGCCTCACCATCAGATTATTTAGTGTCATATCTAGGACACTCGTTGCAGAGTCTTACTCCTTGGCAGAGATGCAATCGGTATATTCTACTGGACCAGCTGACTGGGCCATATAGTATTCTAGGCACCGCCGACTGGTCAAAGGTTTTGACTGTGATGCATAAAGAGCAATAGTTATGTGCAATCGGGTACACAGCGTTCTGAAGCCGATCAACATACATCCTACACTTCAACTTAACCCCCCTCCCCCAAAAACAAATAAAACAACTCCAAATCAATGATTCCCTTT